>CM051269.1:14414954-14482454 GCA_027921565.1 Artemia sinica | reverse complement strand
TAATTCCATGCAATTGGTAGAGGTAGTTGAGAGATTGGGTGGTGAGGATTGTATGCTCTCAGCCGTGACAACACTCATTAAAACAGCAAATAAATCGATATCATGGCTGCGAAATACGTCGTATCCAATGATTCTATCACCCGAGGACGAGTTGGCAATTAAAACTGAAAAAATGTGTTTGGTTTGTAAGGGGGAATTTGTTGAGTAGATCAGGATCTATTTGTAGAAAGATCAATGAAGGGAGGGTATGTTTTTCATGGAGATCGTATCCTTGAAACTAACCCGACTGGACAAGACACCGGTGTAAAGTCGGATGCAGTTTTCTTAGATATGAACTCCCTCTATCCGTCGGCAATGTCTCACCACTCTTTGCCGTGTGGAAATTATAAATGGCTTAGCGATCTTCGTGCTTCAGATTTCCCCAACATTGCCAATGTTGACAAGTGTTGCAGATCTAATGCCACATTCATATCGTGATAATTGTAAAAGACTCTTGACATATCTCAGTGACAGTGAACATGTTCAAATTGATGCTAATGGGAATCAAGTTGTATTCCATGGCAAGACCTATATTCTACTTGATTTATTATCAGATTCGGTCACGAATCATAAAAGACTTGTATCATTTTACAGCCATCTGCTTACATTTTAAAACTAATTGCCAAGTGGAAATGATTTGACAGGAGCTCTGAGTGGGGGAGTCAAGCGAAGACGTCTTAATATCACTGCATCTCCCTCACCATCACCTGTTAGTATGTAAATGGGCAGTGGACACTTCACTACGTGTTTACGTTCAAAATGGTTGAAGTATTGAAACATGTTTATGAGAATATTGGTGCAATGGGAGGTTTAAGTTCACCCACCACACATTCTCAAGTCACTGGACTTGAAAAGAGTTGGGTGGCCGAGTATCTATAGAATGAATCAAGTTACAATCTACATCGTAATCGTAGAGTTCGTGGTAATCACTATCGAAAAACTAAAGCCCTTTTCCCATTACAAATATTACAAGCAGATCTTTTGACTCTGGATGAAATTCAACGATGTCACAATCACCCATACAAGTACATTCCACTTGCAATCAGTGTTTTTAGTCGCTATGCATATGCCATTCCACTGCGGTGAAAGAGCGGCGATGAAGTTGCTAAAGTTCTTGAAATCATCCTTGAACAGGATTGCTATAAGAAGATTCAAACGGATCGGAGAAGTGAATTTGTTAATCCCCACGTAAAGAAGGTTCTACTGAAATATAATAGAATCCTCTATCATAGTCATATTCCAATAAAGTCAGCATTGGCCGAACGGCTGATAAGAACTATTTGACTTTTAATTTCTAGATATTGCACTTTAAAAAATACTGCTGCTTTTATCATGATTTGGATAAAATCATATTGATTTATAATCAACGTCCACATCAATCCCTGTCCAACTCAACCCCAACAGAAGTTCATCATGATGTCAATACGCTTGACACTTTTCTTAAGCAATATTCCAATGGTGGTAATGAGAAGAAAAAGAAAAAATTCAATGTTGTTGATACTGTTCGAATCAATCGAACTACTAATGTTTTTGAAAAGGGTAATTACTTATGGTCCACTGAACTTTTTAAAGTCTCCAAACTCTTGGACACTACACCCATAACGTATCATCTACGTGACATGAAAGTCATTTTTGGACGAAAATCTCCCCCACATCAAATTCGATGATGAAAATTATGAAGTTGCTCTTGTCGATTGTATTCTCAAAAATACATATGATAGTCTGAAAAAAGATCGCCAGGATGAGATAAAAGCTATACCATTTGGTTGGTCACTCTTTGTCGAGTATGAATGGGTTGAAGCACCTGTATCTAGGGATTATCCCCATGTCACACTGAAATACAAAGAATTTGGTAGTATGACCGATTTGTGTCGTTCAATCAATAGGAAAATCTCTGTTCGTAAGAATGGTACTTTCCAACTTAATTATTCAATGGAACATGATAGGATTTGCATTACCTCACCTGTTGACAGTAAAATGATTCATCTCAATGATAATCTAATAGATGTTCTTGGCTTTAAAGGGAACATGATCAGTAGTAAAAACGCTGGAACTGTCAGTGGGATGAATCGTTTTGTTTTTGCTGATTATCCACCTGGTCTCGCCTCGGACTCTTGCATATTTTTTTTATGTATCCTTTGTGGAAACATCGAGAGTTGGTAATTCAAATATCCCTCTCCTACGCGTTCTTGAACGAAAAACCACCCATGAACATGTTCATCACTATAATATAAAGCATCTTCAGTATGTTCCTGTAAACACTTTGTATTTGAAACCCTGTCAGTTAACACTAAGAAGTGAATTAGGTGATCCTCTAGCAATAACAAAAGGTTTGGCCATAATTACATGTCATTTGCGACCCATTCGGCAATAAAAACAAAATGGCTTATAGAAAAAATATATTTGTATGTCCTGATATTGATTGCTATGTTACTGCTCTCCAACCACGACAATTGGGTCATAGAACAGACTATTATAAAGGCCGTTCGTCAATGTCGGCTACGGTGTTGGCAGTTGGTTTGCAAAGCTGTTTCACTCTGCAATACCACTGGCTAAAAATATATTGCACCGGTTGCCGCAGATTTTGCATCTTCTACGCTACACGATTTGGGGTGATGGTAAAGGTTTTAAAGAAAGTGTTTCACAAAATCTCAGGTCCAGCGCACGATCCCTTGGTGAGCGATTGAAATCAGTGGAACAGGTTTTAAAAGGAGGAGAAACATCTCATCCCTCATCAGTCTCTGCTCAGGTCAGAAGCGAAAGACATCATCACTCTTGTCAAAGAAAAGTAAGAATAAGAAAAAAACAAGAAGAAAAATCGTTAGATCGAAACGGAATTTTTTTCCTAGACTGAAATGACACATCTACCCCACAAGGAATCTCAACCCACTGTCACCACATCTCTAAATCTTTTCAATGCAGAAAGTGTGGATATCAGAGTAAAACATGGATACTAAGAACAACTCTATCCACAGCAACCCCTCTCCGAAAACATACATTTTCAAATTTATTCCAATGAAGACTACTTCATAGATATGTCATCCGCATTTATCGGTTTAAAAGTTGTGGTGAGGAAAAAGTCTGACAATTACCTCTCCCTCCAACGTCGATGGACCAACTTATGAAAATGGTATGCTACACAATTTATATAAACAAATATGCGTCTACATAAAATGGAACATTGGTGGGCACTAGCAATAATCTATCACACTGTGCGAGTTACATACAATTTATGTTGATGACTCCAATGGCCTATAATAAATTGAGAGGTCTGCAAATGGGCTATGACTATAGATCAAATGTTGATACTGACGGTGAACTCACTTGGATAGTGAACAAGGGGTATCAATTAACTTGGTAGACTCAATCATGAAATATTCAATATATATCCTAATGGATGCCCCCGATTGTTAAAATTGATATTTAGTTAAAACTTGCACCTTCCAATTTCATGTTGCGAAAAACACTTGATGCAGCACCCGATGCTAATGTCAATCTCATCTCAGTAATACTTCATGTGCGAAAACAACAGGTTATGAGTTCTGTTGCTTTGGCAATTGAAAAAACTAAGAGCCTCTGGAAATAATAACAAACTGCTCGTTCCTCACATAGTCGCCAATCAACGTCATATTGCCACTGGATCAAGTGCCTACACCGATTATTCATTTATCAATGGTGAAATTCCTTTGAAACTTGCCTTGGCTTTTGTAAAAAAGTGCCAGTGCCATAGGATTGTGGACAAGTTCGCCAAATGAATTTGAACTATTCAGACTTTCCTCTTGTATGTAAAGTAAACGGGATTCCTCTCTATAATTTGTCCTTTGATAAATCCTATAGAACCCTATATGAATTGAAAATGCAATCCCTAGATTGAGATTCTCAACTATATGAAAATGGTATAACCGATTCAATGTTCGCAAAAAGTCATGGTATCATTGTTTTGGACTAGTCTGGTACTCAAGATATGAGTATTGTCCGAACGGTTACTGTACGTTTAGAGTGTACCTTTAACAAACCATTAACATAGAGTGTAACATTAATCTCACTCAATCCATTTCAAACCTATTGGGAAATTACCCCCGACGGTAGTGTTCTATTAGACTTGGCACCATGAACACCAGTCAAATAATCGATGTATTTAACTTGGATCCTCTTATGTTCAAATACAAATCCTGTTGTATACCTCCTGATTTTCTTGATTATATTTATACTGTTAAAAAACCATTATCTTTATTAATAGTAGTCCATCGACTGTGCAGACAGGTCATTGGCTATGCATCTTTCAAACAGCGGACAATATAGAATTTCTTGATCCTCTTGGTCTACCATATGCATTCTACACACCACACATCAAAAACTACCTTGAAGGAAGTGGTAAAAACAATTATTCAAAACGGATGCGAGTACAAAGTTTATCAACCAAAAGCTGTAGTTTTCATGCATTACTTTATTTCATTTTTCGATGTCGTGACTATACTTTCAGTGAATTTCTCAACATTTATGTACACAGACCACGCTTGAATGACTTTCTAGTGGAAAATAGTCTCTCAGACCTGTATAAAATTGATTTTAGTGGCCTAAGAATTAAGTGTTTTTAAAAATGTATGTGAATTTGTTTATTAATAAAATATATATGCACTATAAAAAAGTCTTTTGTCTTCATTGTTTAGATTTCTTCTTCTTCTTCTTCATATTAATTTAGATTGTCATCGTAGTCGTTGTCGACAACGATTAGTGGTGACAGATCATTGAGGTTCAACTTGTACTGATCCTGGCGTGCAAAGTCTGGGTCACATTTTCCACAATAGATTGTAACTTCATTTTTATTAAATCTTCCTATGAAGTCAATGATATTGTTACGATTCATACTTTAAAATTCGCCTGTTTCTATCTGATTATTTGAAGTAATGTCGCATACAATATTCTCATATGAAGAATCACTTTCTGTAACGGTCAAATACAAATCACTAGGTTTATAATCATTACTAGCATTTTCTTCACAACGATGATGCAGAAACCACACTCTCTTCATGTTTTTTCAATTGAAACATGCTCCAAATTCTTCTTCCCAATACAATTTAAATCCACGACGATACCAATCCCTTAAAAATGAATCGAAGTCACGTTAAGGGTTTTTTCCAATCATGTCAGGGTAAGTATTTTCCCACTGGTCACACATATCAAAATGACAATTGGAGCATAGATATCCATTAGGATGAGAGTCACAAGTCTCTTCAAGACAGGTATTACAGTCCTTAATTTGTACAGCATATCCTTTATGCAATTTACATGGATTGCATATTCTACACTTTTCATTATAGTCATCAACTGTAGCACATGATGACCAGCTGCCCAATGTATATAAACATAATGAACATGTATAATACATTTTTTTGATGTTGTCCGTCTCCCTGCCAAAGAGAAACTGACTCGAAAACAATAAAAAAAACATTGTCTTCTAGGAGGAGGAGGAGGGGGATTAATCGAGTATCGTCACCAAAACTTATTTCCTATTTTTTTAAGAATGAATTTCTAGGTAGTGGTTAAAAGCAGAATCACAATGTCATTTTGTTTCGCTTCAATTAATATATCAATAAATTGAGTAAATGCATTTGATTCACAACGCGTAAGCTTCATACAATAGTCCAAAGACGGGGAATCAGTTCCCATTATACTGTTAAGCATTTCTTGAGAAAATATTATCCGTTGGAGAGATAATTCCAGAAAGTCATCATCTAACACTAAACATTTTTCCAATTTGACTAGATTCCGTAAGATCTTCGGTTTCTCAAATCCAATCATTTTCGTTCTTGATACTCCCACTACCAACTATAGACTAAAATAACAATTGCAAGTTTCTACTTTGTGCACACTCATACCTATTGGTCACCCCCCACTATAGAGAGAGAGAAAGTGGAGTAAACGGTCATCTAGAATGTCTAATCAAAAAATAAACATTATAATAATAGATTTTTATTGACGGAAATGTAATAAAAGAATATATTTTCGCTCTCTTTGCGTTAGGTGTGTCAATCCATTATCCTCAGTGTGCTTCATAATAGCACTTCAACCCATGCCGTAGTCGTGATAAATACCTTATATTCACTTTTGCAGCAAAGCATAATTGTTCATCTGACTTAAATTTACTCAATGATATAACGTATCTGCCAAACGTCTCATCTTGCTCAAATTTTAGTCGGGAATCCTTTCCAATTTCAACTGCTACATTGGAAGCCCTTGTCTTCACAACATCACTGTTAGCTCCTTTGGGATGTAATAGTGTGAAACTACTCATTTTAACAATATTTGAACGTTTATTTCTCCAATTTGAAACAATGTAAACTAATCAAATTCAACTTATTGACTGAGATACTAACTCCGTAACTGGCTTTTTATGTCCACGCTCAATGTCAGAGTAAAAGCGTCAACCCCTATAATCATACTACAATGAAGAACCATGTCTAACATTAAAACAACCATAACAGCCTGAAAAACTATTAAAAACCATACACCCAATACAATAAAACATCCTAACAAGAAAAAACATTAAATAAAACACCAACCATATAGCAATACGTACAATCAATCATAAAGTAACACACATATTCAACCATATATCAAAAACCATCTCTGTAATAACAATCAGACTCCCATACAATAAAACATCAAATATAGCATGTTTGGATTCTCTATGTGTCTGCTTTGAATGATAGTCCACTTGTAGGGTGGGAGAGTAGAATGTATCTATGGAATTTGCGTAGATTATGTTCCTTGGCATCTTTCCAGAGCATGTACTTATGTATTTGCATGGTTTTATGTTCCTTCCTATGCTATTCTAGGAGCTTATGTTCCTTGACATCTTTCCAGAGCATGTACTTATGGATTTGGGTGGATTATGTTCCTTCCAATGTTATTCTATGGGACCTCTACACGTGATTAAACACATTTTGCTTGCCTTTCCTTGGTACCTTTCCAAACGAGCGGGGATTCCCCTCCGGTTCCTACACATTGCAAAAAAGCTAGCAGTATGAGCGGGGATTCCCACACAAGTTTGTTTCAACTCAAAGTTTTTCAAC
Organism: Artemia sinica; assembly: GCA_027921565.1. NCBI lineage: Eukaryota > Metazoa > Arthropoda > Branchiopoda > Anostraca > Artemiidae > Artemia > Artemia sinica. The sequence continues at coordinate 14,475,339 of CM051269.1, read as the reverse complement.
CAGACTGTTTTTGAGCCAACATCCGTTGAGAATTGTTTGATTGACATTTGCAAAAAGGGGTAAGTGATTTGCGGATTGGAGTGTAACTCGAGAGTAGTTTGATTTAGAATTTAACATGTCTAGAATTGTTTGATTGACATTTGCAAAAAAGTGGTAAGGGATTCGCGAGTTGGACTATACAAACGATACTAATTGAATAATAGGGTAAAAACAGAGCTAGATAGTATTTGCGAATTGGATTGTACGAAAATGGAGAAAAAGGGTTAAAGTGATTAGCAGTTAAGGTAACCCTGAAGATATGTTAATTCATACCTTATTTATATTAATACATACCTTATTTATAACTTTGAGACAACATAAATCTATGAAAATGGTTAATGATGATAGAATGACATTCAACCCCCCAAAGGTCCCCTACCCTCAAACTCGAAGGGCAACCCCCTCCCCTCCAACTTTTTGCCCCTCTCCATTTTTTTTTAACATGATATATTTTTTTCAACATTTTTTTATATGTCTTCAAATGAGATGAAACATACTTAAATTCAGTAGTGTTTTGTCGTGGTTTACCTTGTCACAGTTACATTCTCTTGATTTTTCAAAGTTCATTTTGGATTTCTTTCATTGAAATGCAAGAGTTGGGATATTTCATTAGTGTTTTGTTGGTTTACCTTGTCACAGTTACATTCTCTTGATTTTTCAAAGTTCATTTTGGATTTCTTTCATTGAAATGCAAGAGTTGGATTATTTCAGTAGTGTTTTGTCGTGGTTTACCTTGTCACAGTTACATTCTCTTAATTTTACAAAGTTCATTTTGAATTTCTTTCGTTGAAATGCAAGAGTTGGAATATTTCAGTAGTGTCTTGTTACGCTTTACCTTGTCACAGTTACATTTTCTTGATTTTTTCTAAGTTCATTTTGGATTTCTTTCGTTGAAATGCAAGAGTTGAAATATTTCAGTAGTGTGTTTTGTTGTGCTTTACCTTGTCACAGTTACATTCTCTTAATTTTTCAAAGTTCATTTTGATTTTCTTTCGTGAAATGCAAGAGTTGGAATATTTCAGTAGTGTTTTGTCGTGGTTTACTAATTTTTTTCCTTGAAATGCAAGAGTTGGAATATTTCAGAAGTGTCTTGTTGTGCTTTACCTTGTCACTGTTACATTCTCTTGATTTTTCAAAGTTCATTTTGGATTTCTTTCGTTGAAATGCAAGAGTTGGAATATTTCAGTAGTGTTTTGTTGTGCTTTACCTTGTCACAGTTACATTCTCTTGATTTTTCAAAGTTCATTTTGAATTTCTTTCGTGAAATGCAAGAGTTGGAATATTTCAGCAGTGTTTTGCTGTGCTTTACCTTGTCACTGTTACATTCTCTTGATTTTTCGAAGTTCATTTTGAATTTCTTTCGTTGAAATGCAAGAGCTGGAATATTTCAGTAGTGTTTTGTCGTGGTTTACCATGTTACAGTTACATTCTCGTGATTTTTCAAAGTTCATTTTGAATTTCTTTCGTGGAAATGCAAGAGTTGGAATATTTCAGTAGTGTTTTAACGTGGTTTACCTTGTCACAATTACATTCTCATGATTTTTCAAAGCTCATTTTGGATTTCTTTCCTTGGAGTGCAGGAGTTGGAATATTTCAGTAGTGTTTTGTCTTGGTTTACCTTGTCACTCTTACATTCTCATGATTTTTCAAAGTTCATTTTGGATTTCTTTCCTTGAAATGCAAGAGTTGGAATATTTCAGTAGTGTTTTGTCGTGCTTTACCTTGTCAAAGTTACATTCTCTTGATTTTTCAAAGTTCATTTTGAGTTTCTTTCATTGAAATGCAAGAGTTTGAATATTTTAGTAGTTACTTACGCGCGCGTACGTAACTGTGAGAAGAAATTCAAAATGAAGTTCGAAAACTTGTGAGAATGTAACTGTGACAAGGTAAACCACGACAAGACACTACTAAAATATTCCAACTCTTGCATTTCAATGAAAGAAATTCAAAATGAACTTTGAAAAATCAAGAGAATGTAACTGTGACAAGGTAAAGCACAACAAACACTACTGAAATATTCCAACTCTTGCATTTCCACGAAAGAAATTCAAAATGAACTTTGAAAAATTAAGAGAATGTAACTGTGAAAAGGAAAACCACGACAAGACACTATTGAAATATTCCAACCTTTTGCATTTCAACAAAAGAAATTCAAAATGAACTTTGAAAAATCAAGAGAATGTAACTGTGACAAGGTAAAGCACAACAAAACACTACTGAAATATTCCAACTCTTGCATTTCAACGAAAGAAATTCAAAATGAACTTTGAAAAATTAAGAGAATGTAACTGTGACAAGGTAAACCATGACAAAACACTACTGAAGTATTCCAAATCTTGCATTTCAACGAAATAAATCCAAAATGAACATTGAAAAATCAAGAGAATGTAAGTGTGACAAGGTAAACCACAACAAAACACTACTGAAATAATCCAACTCTTGCATTTCAATGAAAGAAATTCAAAATGAACTTTGAAAAATCATGGGAATGTAACTGTGACAAGGTAAACCACGACAAAACACTACTGAAATATTCCAACTCTTGCATTTCAACGAAAGAAATTCAAAATGAACTTTAAAAAATTAAGAGAAATGTAACTGTGACAAGGTAAACCACGACAAAACGCTACTGAAATAATCCAACTCTTGCATTTCAATGAAAGAAATTTCAAAATGAACTTTGAAAAATCAAGAGAATGTAACTCTGACATGGTAAACCATGACAAAACACTACTCAAATATTCTAGCTCTTGCATTTTAACGAAAGAAATCCAAAATGAACACGGAAAAATCAAGAGAATGTAACTGTGACATGGTAAACCACGACAAAACACTACTGAAATATTCCAACTCTTGCATTTCAATGAAAGAAATTCAAAATGAACTTTGAAAAATCAAGAGAATGTAACTGTGACAAGGTAAATCATAACAAAACACTACTAAAACATTCCAACTCTTGCATTTCAACGAAAAAATGAACTTTGAAAAATCAAGAGAATGTAACTGTGACAAGGTAAACCATAACAAAAAACACTACTGAAATATTCCAACTCTTGCATTTCAACGATAGAAATCCAAAAATAAGCTTTGAAAAATCAAGAGAATGTAACTGTGACAAGGAAAACCACGACAAAACACTACTGAAATATTCCAACTCTTGCATTTCACGAAAGAAATTCAAAATGAACTTTGAAAAATCAAGAGAATGTAACTGTGACATGGTAAACCACGAAAAAACACTACTGAAATATGCCAACTCTTGCATTTCAATGAAAGAAATTCAAAATTAACTTTGAAAAATCAAGAGAATGTAACTGTGGCAAGGTAAACCATGACAAAACACTACTGAAATATTCCAAATCTTGCATTTCAACGAAAGAAATTCAAAATGAACTTTGAAAATTCAAGTGAATGTAACTGTGACAAGGTAAACCATAACAAAACACTATGAAATATTCCAACTATTGCATTGCAACGATAGAAATCCAAAAATCAGCTTTGAAAAATCAAGAGAATGTAACTGTGACAAGGTAAACCACGACAAGACACTACTAAAATATTACAACTCTTGCATTTCAATGAAAGAAATTCAAAATGAACTTTGAAAAAATCAAGAGAATGTAACTGTGACAAGGTAAAGCACAACAAAACACTACTGAAATATTCCAACTCTTGCATTTCAACGAAATAAATCCAAAATGAGCGTTGAAAAATCAAGAGAATGTAAGTGTGACAAGGTAAACCACAACAAAACACTACTGAAATAATCCAACTCTTGCATTTCAATGAAAGAAATTCAGAATGAACTTTGAAAAATCATGAGAATGTAACTGTGACAAGGTAAACCACGGCAAAATACTACTGAAATATTCCAACTCTTGCATTTCAACGAAAAAAAAATTCAAAATGAACTTTAAAAAATTAAGAGAATGTAACTGTGACAAGGTAAACCACGACAAAACACTACTGAAATAATCCAACTCTTGCATTTCAATGAAAGAAATTCAAAATGAACTTTGAAAAATCAAGAGAATGTAACTGTGACAAGGTAAACCATAACAAAAATACTGAAATATTCCAACTCTTGCATTTCAAGGAAAGAAATCCAAATGAACTTTGAAAAAATCACGAGAATGTAACTCTGACATGGTAAACCATGACAAAACACTACTGAAATATTCCAGCTCTTGCATTTCAACGAAAGAAATCCAAAATGAACATTGAAAAATCAAGAGAATGTAATTGTGACATGGTAAACCACGACAAAACACTACTGAAATATTCCAACTCTTGCATTTCAATGAAAGAAATTCAAAATGAACTTTGAAAAATCAAGAGAATGTAACTGTGACAAGGTAAACCACAACAAAACACTACTGAAGTATTCCAACTCTTGCATTTCAACGATAGAAATCCAAAAATAAGCTTCGAAAAATCAAGAGAATGTAACTGTGACAAGGTAAACCACGACAAAACACTACTGAAATATTCCAACTCTTGCATTTCACGAAAGAAATTCAAAATGAACTTTGAAAAATCAAGAGAATGTAACTGTGACATGGTAAACCACGACAAAAACCTACTGAAATATGCCAACTCTTGCATTTCACGAAAGAAATTCAAAATTAACTTTGAAAAATCAAGAGAATGTAACTGTGGCAAGGTAAACCATGACAAAACACTACTGAAATATTCCAAATCTTGCATTTCAACGAAAGAAATTCAAAATGAACTTTGAAAAATCAAGTGAATGTAACTGTGACAAGGTAAACCATAACAAAACACTACTGAAATATTCCAACTCTTGCATTGCAACGATAGAAATCCAAAAATCAGCTTTGAAAAAAAGAGAATCAAGAGAATGTAACTGTGACATGGTAAACCACGAAAAAATACTACTGAAATATGCCAACTCTTGCATTTCAATGAAAGAAATTCAAAATTAACTTTGAAAAATCAAGAGAATGTAACTGTGGCAAGGTAAAACCATGACAAAAACACTACTGAAATATTCCAAATCTTGCATTTCAACGAAAGAAATTCAAAATGAACTTTGAAAAATCAAGTGAATGTAACTGTGACAAGGTAAACCATAACAAAACACTACTGAAATATTCCAACTCTTGCATTTCAACGAAAGAAATCCAAAAATGAACTTTGAAAAATCAAGAGAATGTAACTGTGACAAGGTAAACCATGACAAAACACTACTGAAATATTCCAACTCTTGCATTTCAAGGAAAGAAATCCAAAATGAACTTGGAAAAATCAAGAGAATGTAACTGTGAGTAAACCACGACAAAACACTACTGAAATATTCCAACTCTCTGCATTTCAAGGAAAGAAATCCAAAATGAACTTTGAAAAATCAAGAGAATGTAACTGTGACAAGGTAAACCACGATAAAACACTATTGAAATATTCCAACTTTTGCATTTCACGAAAGAAATTCAAAATGAATTTGAAAAACCAAGAGAATGTAACTGTGACAAGGTAAACCACGACAAGACACTAATAAAATATTCCAACTCTTGCATTTCAATGAAAGAAATTCAAAATGAACTTTGAAAAATCAAGAGAATGTAACTGTGACAAGGTAAAGCACCACAAAACACTACTGAAATATTCCAACTCTTGCATTTCCACGAAATAAATCCAAAATGAACGTTGAAAAATCAAGAGAATGTAAGTGTGACAAGGTAAATCACAACAAAACACTACTGAAATAATCCAACTCTTGCATTTCAATGAAAGAAATTCAAAATGAACTTTGAAAAATCATGAGAATGTAAATGTGACAAGGTAAACCACGACAAAACACTACTGAAATATTCCAATCTTGCATTTCAACGAAAGAAATTCAAAATGAACTTTAAAAAATTAAGAGATTGTAACTGTGACAAGAAAAACCACGACAAAGCACTACTGAAATATCCAACTCTTGAATTTCAATGAAAGAAATTCAAAATGAACTTTGAAAAATCAAGAGAATGTAACTCTGACATGGTAAACCATGACAAAGCACTACTGAAATATTCCAGCTCTTGCATTTCAACGAAAGAAATTCAAAATGAACTTTGAAAAATTAAGAGAATGTAACTGTGACAAGGTAAACCATGACAAAACACTACTGAAGTATTCCAGCTCTTGCATTTCAACGAAATAAATCCAAAATGAACATTGAAAAATCAAGAGAATGTAAGTGTGACAAGGTAAACCACAACAAAACACTACTGAAATAATCCAACTCTTGCATTTCAATGAAAGAAATTCAAAATGAACTTTGAAAAATCATGGGAATGTAACTGTGACAAGGTAAACCACGACAAAACACTACTGAAATATTCCAACTCTTGCATTTCCTACGAAAGAAATTCAAAATGAACTTTAAAAAATTAAGAGAATGTAACTGTGACAAGGTAAACCACGACAAAACACTACTGAAATAATCCAACTCTTGCATTTCAATGAAAGAAATTCAAAATGAACTTTGAAAAATCAAGAGAATGTAACTCTGACATGGTAAACCATGACAAAACACTACTGAAATATTCTAGCTCTTGCATTTTAACGAAAGAAATCCAAAATGAACACGGAAAAATCAAGAGAATGTAACTGTGACATGGTAAACCACGACAAAACACTACTGAAATATTCCAACTCTTGCATTTCAATGAAAGAAATTCAAAATGAACTTTGAAAAATCAAGAGAATGTAACTGTGACAAGGTAAATCATAACAAAACAACGCTACTAAAACATTCCAACTCTTGCATTTCAACGAAAAAAAAAACTTTGAAAAATCAAGAGAATGTAACTGTGACAAGGTAAACCATAACAAAACACTACTGAAATATTCCAACTCTTGCATTTCAACGATAGAAATCCAAAAAATAAGCTTTGAAAAATCAAGAGAATGTAACTGTGACAAGGAAAACCACGACAAAACACTACTGAAATATTCCAACTCTTGCATTTCACGAAAGAAATTCAAAATGAACTTTGAAAAATCAAGAGAATGTAACTGTGACATGGTAAACCACGAAAAAACACTACTGAACACTACTTGAAAAATCAAGAGAATGTAACTGTGACAAGGTAAACCAAGACAAAAACACTACTGAAATATTCCAACTCTTGCATTTCAAGGAAAGAAATCCAAAATGAACTTGGAAAAATCAAGAGAATGTAACTGTGACAAGGTAAACCACGACAAAACACTACTGAAATATTCCAACTCTTGCATTTCAAGGAAAGAAATCCAAAATGAACTTTGAAAAATCAAGAGAATGTAACTGTGACAAGGTAAACCACGATAAAACACTATTGAAATATTCCAACTTTTGCATTTCACGAAAGAAATTCAAAATGAATTTTGAAAAACCAAGAGAATGTAACTGTGACAAGGTAAACCACGACAAGACACTAATAAAATATTCCAACTCTTGCATTTCAATGAAAGAAATTCAAAATGAACTTGAAAGAAATCCAAAATGAACATTAAAAAATCAAGAGAATGTAATTGTGACATGGTAAACCACGACAAAACACTACTGAAATATTCCAACTCTTGCATTTCAATGAAAGAAATTCAAAATGAACTTTGAAAAATCAAGAGAATGTAACTGTGACAAGGTAAATCTTAACAAAACACTACTAAAACATTCCAACTCTTGCATTTCAACGAAAGAAATTCAAATGAACTTTGAAAAATCAAGAGAATGTAACTGTGACAAGGTAAACCATGACAAAACACTACTGAAGTACTCCAACTCTTGCATTTCAACGAAATAAATCCAAAATGAACATTGAAAAATGAAGAGAATGTAAGTGTGACAAGGTAAACCACAACAAAACACTACTGAAATAATCCAACTCTTGCATTTCAATGAAAGAAATTCAAAATGAACTTTGAAAAATCATGGAATGTAACTGTGACAAGGTAAACCATGACAAAACACTACTGAAGTATTCCAACTCTTGCATTTCAACGAAATAAATCCAAAATGAACATTGAAAAATCAAGAGAATGTAAGTGTGACAAGGTAAACCACAACAAAACACTACACAAATAATCCAACTCTTGCATTTCAATGAAAGAAATTCAAAATGAACTTTGAAAAATCATGGGAATGTAACTGTGACAAGGTAAACCACGACAAAACACTACTGAAATATTCCAACTCTTGCATTTCAACGAAAGAAATTCAAAATGAACTTTAAAAAATTAAGAGAATGTAACTGTGACAAGGTAAACCCACGACAAAACACTACTGAAATAATCCAACTCTTGCATTTCAATGAAAGAAATTCAAAATGAACTTTGAAAAATCAAGAGAATGTAACTCTGACATGGTAAACCATGACAAAACACTACTGAAATATTCTAGCTCTTGCATTTTAACGAAAGAAATCCAAAATGAACACGGAAAAATCAAGAGAATGTAACTGTGACATGGTAAACCACGACAAAACACTACTGAAATATTCCAACTCTTGCATTTCAATGAAAGAAATTCAAAATGAACTTTGAAAAATCAAGAGAATGTAACTGTGACAAGGTAAATCATAACAAAACACTACTAAAACATTCCAACTCTTGCATTTCAACGAAAAAATGAACTTTGAAAAATCAAGAGAATGTAACTGTGACAAGGTAAACCATAACAAAACACTACTGAAATATTCCAACTCTTGCATTTCAACGATAGAAATCCAAAAATAAGCTTTGAAAAATCAAGAGAATGTAACTGTGACAAGGAAAACCACGACAAAACACTACTGAAATATTCCAACTCTTGCATTTCACGAAAGAAATTCAAAATGAAACTTTGAAAAATCAAGAGAATGTAACTGTGACATGGTAAACCACGAAAAAAAACACTACTGAAATATGCCAACTCTTGCATTTCAATGAAAGAAATTCAAAATTAACTTTGAAAAATCAAGAGAATGTAACTGTGGCAAGGTAAACCATGACAAAACACTACTGAAATATTCCAAATCTTGCATTTCAACGAAAGAAATTCAAAATGAACTTTGAAAATTCAAGTGAATGTAACTGTGACAAGGTAAACCATAACAAAACACTATTGAAATATTCCAACTATTGCATTGCAACGATAGAAATCCAAAAATCAGCTTTGAAAAATCAAGAGAATGTAACTGTGACAAGGTAAACCACGACAAGACACTACTAAAATATTACAACTCTTGCATTTCAATGAAAGAAATTCAAAATGAACTTAAAAAAATCAAGAGAATGTAACTGTGACAAGGTAAAGCACAACAAAACACTACTGAAATATTCCAACTCTTGCATTTCAACGAAATAAATCCAAAAATGAGCGTTGAAAAAATCAAGAGAATGTAAGTGTGACAAGGTAAACCACAACAAAACACTACTGAAATAATCCAACTCTTGCATTTCAATGAAAGAAATTCAGAATGAACTTTGAAAAATCATGAGAATGTAACTGTGACAAGGTAAACCACGACAAAATACTACTGAAATATTCCAACTCTTGCATTTCAACGAAAAAAATTCAAAATGAACTTTAAAAAATTAAGAGAATGTAACTGTGACAAGGTAAACCACGACAAAACACTACTGAAATAATCCAACTCTTGCATTTCAATGAAAGAAATTCAAAATGAACTTTGAAAAATCAAGAGAATGTAACTGTGACAAGGTAAACCATAACAAAAATACTGAAATATTCCAACTCTTGCATTTCAAGGAAAAAAATCCAAAATGAACTTTGAAAAATCACGAGAATGTAACTCTGACATGGTAAACCATGACAAAACACTACTGAAATATTCCAGCTCTTGCATTTCAACGAAAGAAATCCAAAATGAACATTGAAAAATCAAGAGAATGTAATTGTGACATGGTAAACCACGACAAAACACTACTGAAATATTCCAACTCTTGCATTTCAATGAAAGAAATTCAAAATGAACTTTGAAAAATCAAGAGAATGTAACTGTGACAAGGTAAACCACAACAAAACACTACTGAAGTATTCCAACTCTTGCATTTCAACGATAGAAATCCAAAAATAAGCTTCGAAAAATCAAGAGAATGTAACTGTGACAAGGTAAACCACGACAAAACACTACTGAAATATTCCAACTCTTGCATTTCACGAAAGAAATTCAAAATGAACTTTGAAAAATCAAGAGAATGTAACTGTGACATGGTAAACCACGACAAAAACCTACTGAAATATGCCAACTCTTGCATTTCACGAAAGAAATTCAAAATTAACTTTGAAAAATCAAGAGAATGTAACTGTGGCAAGGTAAACCATGACAAAACACTACTGAAATATTCCAAATCTTGCATTTCAACGAAAGAAATTCAAAATGAACTTTGAAAAATCAAGTGAATGTAACTGTGACAAGGTAAACCATAACAAAACACTACTGAAATATTCCAACTCTTGCATTGCAACGATAGAAATCCAAAAATCAGCTTTGAAAAATCAAGAGAATGTAACTGTGACAAGGAAAACCACGACAAAACACTACTGAAATATTCCAACTCTTGCATTTCACGAAAGAAATTCAAAATGAACTTTGAAAAATCAAGAGAATGTAACTGTGACATGGTAAACCACGAAAAAATACTACTGAAATATGCCAACTCTTGCATTTCAATGAAAGAAATTCAAAATTAACTTTGAAAATCAAGAGAATGTAACTGTGGCAAGGTAAACCATGACAAAACACTACTGAAATATTCCAAATCTTGCATTTCAACGAAAGAAATTCAAAATGAACTTTGAAAAATCAAGTGAATGTAACTGTGACAAGGTAAACCATAACAAAACACTACTGAAATATTCCAACTCTTGCATTTCAACGAAAGAAATCCAAAAATGAACTTTGAAAAATCAAGAGAATGTAACTGTGACAAGGTAAACCATGACAAAACACTACCGAAATATTCCAACTCTTGCATTTCAAGGAAAGAAATCCAAAATGAACTTGGAAAAATAAAGAGAATGTAACTGTGACAAGGTAAACCACGACAAAACACTACTGAAATATTCCAACTCTTGCATTTCAAGGAAAGAAATCCAAAGTGAACTTTGAAAAATCAAGAGAATGTAACTGTGACAAGGTAAACCACGATAAAACACTATTGAAATATTCCAACTTTTGCATTTCACGAAAGAAATTCAAAATGAATTTGAAAAACCAAGAGAATGTAACTGTGACAAGGTAAACCACGACAAGACACTAATAAAATATTCCAACTCTTGCATTTCAATGAAAGAAATTCAAAATGAACTTTGAAAAATCAAGAGAATGTAACTGTGACAAGGTAAAGCACCACAAAACACTACTGAAATATTCCAACTCTTGCATTTCCACGAAATAAATCCAAAATGAACGTTGAAAAATCAAGAGAATGTAAGTGTGACAAGGTAAATTACAACAAAACACTACTGAAATAATCCAACTCTTGCATTTCAATGAAAGAAATTCAAAATGAACTTTGAAAAATCATGAGAATGTAAATGTGACAAGGTAAACCACGACAAAACACTACTGAAATATTCCAACTCTTGCATTTCAACGAAAGAAATTCAAAATGAACTTTAAAAAATTAAGAGATTGTAACTGTGACAAGAAAAACCACGACAAAGCACTACTGAAATAATCCAACTCTTGAATTTCAATGAAAGAAATTCAAAATGAACTTTGAAAAATCAAGAGAATGTAACTCTGACATGGTAAACCATGACAAAGCACTACTGAAATATTCCAGCTCTTGCATTTCAACGAAAGAAATTCAAAATGAACTTTGAAAAATTAAGAGAATGTAACTGTGACAAGGTAAACCATGACAAAACACTACTGAAGTATTCCAACTCTTGCATTTCAACGAAATAAATCCAAAATGAACATTGAAAAATCAAGAGAATGTAAGTGTGACAAGGTAAACCACAACAAAACACTACTGAAATAATCCAACTCTTGCATTTCAATGAAAGAAATTCAAAATGAACTTTGAAAAATCATGGGAATGTAACTGTGACAAGGTAAACCACGACAAAACACTACTGAAATATTCCAACTCTTGCATTTCAACGAAAGAAATTCAAAATGAACTTTAAAAAATTAAGAGAATGTAACTGTGACAAGGTAAACCACGACAAAACACTACTGAAATAATCCAACTCTTGCATTTCAATGAAAGAAATTCAAAATGAACTTTGAAAAAATCAAGAGAATGTAACTGTGACAAGGTAAACACGACAAGACACTAATAAAATATTCCAACTCTTGCATTTCAATGAAAGAAATTCAAAATGACTTTGAAAGAAATCCAAAATGAACATTAAAAAATCAAGAGAATGTAATTGTGACATGGTAAACCACGACAAAACACTACTGAAATATTCCAACTCTTGCATTTCAATGAAAGAAATTCAAAATGAACTTTGAAAAATCAAGAGAATGTAACTGTGACAAGGTAAATCATAACAAAACACTACTAAAACATTCCAACTCTTGCATTTCAACGAAAGAAATTCAAAATGAACTTTGAAAAATCAAGAGAATGTAACTGTGACAAGGTAAACCATAACAAAACACTATTGAAATATTCCAACTCTTGCATTGCAACGATAGAAATCCAAAAATCAGCTTTGAAAAATCAAGAGAATGTAACTGTGACAAGGTAAACCACGACAAAACACTACTAAAATATTCCAACTCTTGCATTTCACGAAAGAAATTCAAAATGAACTTTGAAAAACCAAGAGAATCTAACTGTGACAAGGTAAAGCACAACAAAACACTACTGAAATATTCCAACTCTTGCATTAAAACGAAAGAAATCCAAAATGAACTTTGAAAACTCAAGAGAATGTAACAGTGACAAGGTAAAGCACAACAAGAAACTACTGAAATATTCCAAATCTTGCATTTCAACGAAAGAAATTCAAAATGAACTCTGAAAAATCATGAGAATGTAAAAATCCAAAATGAACTTTGAAAAATCAAGAGAATGTAACTGTGACAAGGTAAACCACGACAAAACACTACTGAATATTCCAACTCTTGCATTTCAAGGAAAGAAATCCAAAATGAACTTTGAAAAATCATGAGAATGTAACTGTGACATGGTAAACCACGACAAAACACTACTGAAATATTCCAACTCTTGCATTTCAATGAAAGAAATTCAAAATTAACTTTGAAAAATCAAGAGAATGTAACTGTGACAAGGTAAACCATGACAAAACACTACTGAAATATTCCAACTCTTGCATTTCAACGAAAGAAATTCAAAATGAACTTTGAAAAATCAGGAGAATGTAACTGTGACAAGGTAAACCATAACAAAACACTACTGAAATATTCCAACTCTTGCATTTCAACGATAGAAATCCAAAAATTAGCTTTGAAAAATCAAGAGAATCTAACTGTGACAAGGTAAACCACGACAAAACACTACTGAAATATTCCAACTCTTGCGTTTCAACGAAAGAAATTCAAAATGAACTTTGAAAAATCAAGAGAATGTAACAGTGACAAGGTAAAGCACAACAAAACACTACTGAAATATTCCAACTCTTGCATTTCACGAAAGAAATTCAAAATGAACTTTGAAAAATCAAGACAATGTAACTGTGACAAGGTAAAGCACAACAAAACACTACTGAAATATTCCAACTCTTGCATTTCAACGAAAAGAAATCCAAAATGAACTTTGAAAAATCAAGAGAATGTAACTGTGACATGGTAAACCACGACAAAACACTACTGAAATATTCCAACTCTTGCATTTCAAGGAAAGAAATCCAAAATGAACTTTGAAAAATCAAGAGAATGTAACTGTGACAAGGTAAACCATAACAAAAACACTACTTAAATATTCCAACTCTTGCATTTCAACGAAAGAAATCCAAAAATGAACTTTGAAAAATCAAGAGAATGTAACTGTGACAAGGTAAACCATGACAAAACACTACTGAAATATTCCAACTCTTGCATTACAAGGAAAGAAATCCAAATGAACTTTGAAAAATCAAGAGAATGTAACTGTGACAAGGTAAACCACGACAAAACACTACTGAAATATTCCAACTCTTGCATTTCAAGGAAAGAAATCCAAAATGAACTTTGAAAAATCAAGAGAATGTAACTGTGACAAGGTAAACCACGATAAAAACACTATTGAAATATTCCAACTCTTGCATTTCACGAAAGAAATTCAAAATGAAGTTTGAAAAACCAAGAGAATGTAACTGTGATATGGTAAACCACAACAAAACACTACTGAAATATTCCAGCTCTTGCATTTCAACGAAAGAAATCCAAAATGAACATTGAAAAATCAAGAGAATGTAACTGTGACATGGTAAACCACGACAAAAACACTACTAAAATATTCCAACTCTTGCATTTCAATGAAAGAAATTCAAAATGAACTTTGAAAAATCAAGAGAATGTAACTGTGACAAGGTAAACCACGACAAAAAAACACTACTGAAATATTCCAACTCTTGCATTTCAAGGAAAGAAATCCAAAATGAACTTTGAAAAATCAAGAGAATGTAACATTGACAAGGTAAACCACGATAAAAACACTATTGAAATATTCCAACTCTTGCATTTCACGAAAGAAATTCAAAATGAACTTTGAAAAATCAAGAGAATGTAACTCTGACATAGTAAACCATGACAAAACACTACTGAAATATTCCAGCTCTTGCATTTCAACGAAAGAAATCCAAAATGAACATTGAAAAAATCAAGAGAATGTAACTGTGACATGGTAAAACACGACAAAAAACACTACTGAAATATTCCAACTCTTGCATTTCAATGAAAGAAATTCAAAATGAACTTTGAAAAATCAAGAGAATGTAACTGTGACAAGGTAAATCATAACAAAACACTACTAAAACATTCCAACTCTTGCATTTAAACGAAAGAAATTCAAAATGAACTTTGAAAAATCAAGAGAATGTAACTGTGACAAGGTAAACCATAACAAAACACTACTGAAATATTCCAACTCTTGCATTTCAATGATAGAAATCCAAAAATAAGCTTTGAAAAATCAAGAGAATGTAACTGTGACAAGGTAAACCACGACAAAACACTACTGAAATATTCCAACTCTTGCATTTCACGAAAGAAATTCAAAATTAACTTTGAAAAATCAAGAGAATGTAACTGTGACATGGTAAACCACGACAAAACACTACTGCAATATGCCAACTCTAGCATTTCAATGAAAGAAATTCAAAATTAACTTTGAAAAATCAAGAGAATGTAACTATGGCAAGGTAAACCATGAAAAAAACACTACTGAAATATTCCAAATCTTGCATTTCAACGAAAGAAATTCAAAATGAACTTTGAAAAATCAAGTGAATGTAACTGTGACAAGGTAAACCCATGACAAAACACTACTGAAATATTCCAACTCTTGCATTGCAACGATAGAAATCCAAAAATCCGCTTTGAAAAATCAAAAGAATGTAAACTGTGACAAGGTAAACCACGACAAAACACAACTGAAATATTCCAACTCTTGCATTTCACGAAAGAAATTCAAAATGAACTTTGAAAAATTACGAGAATGTAACTGTGACAAGGTAAACCACGACAAAACACTACTGAAATATTCCAACTCTTGCATTTCAACGAAAGAAATTCAAAATGAACTTTAAAAAATTAAGAGAATGTAACTCTGACAAGGTAAACCACGACAAAACACTACTGAAATAATCCAACTCTTGCATTTCAATGAAAGAAATTCAAAATGAACTTTGAAAAATCAAGAGAATGTAACTCTGACATGGTAAACCATGACAAAACACTACTGAAATATTCCAGGTCTTGCATTTCAACGAAAGAAATCCAAAATGAACATTGAAAAAATCAAGAGAATGTAACTGTGACATGGTAAATCATAACAAAACACTACTAAAACATTCCAACTCTTGCATTTCAACGAAATAAAAATTCAAAATGAACTTTGAAAAATCAAGAGAATGTAACTGTGACAAGGTAAACCATAACAAAACACTACTGAAATATTCCAACTCTTGCATTTCAACGATAGAAATCCAAAAATAAGCTTTGAAAAATTAAGAGAATGTAACTGTGACAAGGTAAACCACGACAAAACACTACTGAAATATTCCAACTCTTGCATTTCACGAAAGAAATTCAAAATGAACTTTGAAAAATCAAGAGAATGTAAAAGTGACATGATAAACCACGACAAAACACTACTGAAATATGCCAACTCTTGCATTTCAATGAAAAAAAATTCAAAATTAACTTTGAAAAATCAAGAGAATGTTACTGTGGCAAGGTAAACCATGACAAAACACTACTGAAATATTCCAAATCTTGCATTTCAACGAAAGAAATTCAAAATGAACTTTGAAAAATCAAGTGAATGTAACTGTGACAAGGTAAACCATAACAAAACACTACTGAAATATTCCAACTCTTGCATTGCAACGATAGAAATCCAAAAATCCGCTTTGAAAAAACAAGAGAATGTAACTGTGACAAGGTAAACCACGACAAAACACTACTGAAATATTCCAACTCTTGCATTTCACGAAAGAAATTCAAAATGAACTTTGAAAAATCAAGAGAATGTAACTGTGACAAGGTAAACCACGACAAAACACTACTAAAATATTCCAACTCTTGCATTTCAAGGAAAGAAATCCAAAATGAACTTTGAAAAATCACGAGAATGTAACTGTGACAAGATAAACCATGACAAAAACACTACTGAAAAATTCCAACTCTTGCATTTCAACGAAAGAAACTCAAAAAGAACTTTGAAAAATCAGGAGAATGTAACTTTGACAAGGTAAACCATAACAAAACACTACTGAAATATTCCAACTCTTGCATTTCAACGAAAGAAATTCAAAATGAACTTTGAAAAATCAAGAGAATGTAACTGTGACAGGGTAAACCATAACAAAACACTACTGGAATATTCCAACTCTTGCATTTCAACGATAGAAATCCAAAAATTAGCTTTGAAAAATCAAGAGAATGTAACTGTGACAAGGTAAACCACGACAAAACACTACTGAAATATTCCAACTTTTGCATTTCAACGAAAGAAATTCAAAATGAACTTTGAAAAATCAAGAGAATGTAACAGTGACAAGGTAAAGCACAACAAAACACTACTGAAATATTCCAACTCTTGCATTTCACGAAAGAAATTCAAAATGAACTTTGAAAAATCAAGAGAATGTAACTGTGACAAGGTAAAGCACAACAAAACACTACTGAAATATTCCAACTCTTGTATTTCAACGAAAGAAATCCAAAATGAACTTTGAAAAATCAAGAGAATGTAACTGTGACAAGGTAAACCACGACAAAAACACTACTGAAATATTCCAACTCTTGCATTTCAAGGAACGAAATCCAAAATGAACTTTGAAAAATCAAGAGAATGTAATTGTGACAAGGTAAACCATAACAAAACACTACTGAAATATTCCAACTCTTGCATTTCAACGAAAGAAATCCAAAAATGAACTTTGAAAAATCAAGAGAATGTAACTGTGACAAGGTAAACCATGACAAAACACTACTGAAATATTCCAACTCTTGCATTTCAAGGAAAGAAATCCAAAATGAACTTGGAAAAATCAAGAGAATGTAACTGTGACAAGGTAAACCACGACAAAAAAACACTACTGAAATATTCCAACTCTTGCATTTCAAGGAAAGAAATCCAAAATGAACTTTGAAAAATCAAGAGAATGTAACTGTGACAAGGTAAACCACGATTAAACACTATTGAAATATTCCAACTTTTGCATTTCACGAAAGAAATTCAAAATGAATTTTGAAAAACCAAGAGAATGTAACTGTGATATGGTAAACCACAACAAAACACTACTGAAATATTCCAACTCTTGCATTTCACGAAAGAAATTCAAAATAAACTTTGAAAAATCAAAGAGAATGTAAAAAATCCACAATGAACTTTTTAAAATCAAGAGAAAGTAACTGTGACAAGGTAAACCACGACAAAACACTACTGAAATATTCCAAGTCTTGCATTTCACGGTAAGAAATCCAAAATGAAGTATGAAAAATCACGAGAATGTAACTGTGACATGGTAAACCACGACAAAACACTACTGAAATATTCCAACTCTTGCATTTCAATGAAAGAAATTCAAAATTAACTTTGAAAAATCAAGAGAATGTAACTGTGACAAGGTAAACCATGACAAAACACTACTGAAATATTCGAACTCTTGCATTTCAACGAAAGAAATTCAAAATGAACTTTGAAAAATCAAGAGAATGTAACTGTGACAGGGTAAACCATAACAAAACACTACTGAAATATTCCAACTCTTGCATTTCAACGATAGAAATCCAAAAATTAGCTTTGAAAAATCAAGAGAATGTAACTGTGACAAGGTAAACCACGACAAAACACTACTGAAATATTCCAACTTTTGCATTTCAACGAAAGAAATTCAAAATGAACTTTGAAAAATCAAGAGAATGTAACAGTGACAAGGTAAAGCACAACAAAACACTACTGAAATATTCCAACTCTTGCATTTCACGAAAGAAATTCAAAATGAACTTTGAAAAATCAAGAGAATGTAACTGTGACAAGGTAAAGCACAACAAAACACTACTGAAATATTCCAACTCTTGTATTTCAACGAAAGAAATCCAAAATGAACTTTGAAAAATCAAGAGAATGTAACTGTGACAAGGTAAACCACGACAAAACACTACTGAAATATTCCAACTCTTGCATTTCAAGGAACGAAATCCAAAATGAACTTTGAAAAATCAAGAGAATGTAATTGTGACAAGGTAAACCATAACAAAACACTACTGAAATATTCCAACTCTTGTATTTCAAACGAAAGAAATCCAAAAATGAACTTTGAAAAATCAAGAGAATGTAACTGTGACAAGGTAAACCATGACAAAACACTACTGAAATATTCCAACTCTTGCATTTCAAGGAAAGAAATCCAAAATGAACTTGGAAAATCAAGAGAATGTAACTGTGACAAGGTAAACCACGACAAAACACTACTGAAATATTCCAACTCTTGCATTTCAAGGAAAGAAATCCAAAATGAACTTTGAAAAATCAAGAGAATGTAACTGTGACAAGGTAAACCACGATTAAACACTATTGAAATATTCAAACTTTTGCATTTCACGAAAGAAATTCAAAATGAATTTTGAAAAACCAAGAGAATGTAACTGTGATATGGTAAACCACAACAAAACACTACTGAAATATTCCAACTCTTGCATTTCACGAAAGAAATTCAAAATAAACTTTGAAAAATCAAGAGAATGTAAAAATCCACAATGAACTTTTTAAAATCAAGAGAAAGTAACTGTGACAAGGTAAACCACGACAAAACACTACTGAAATATTCCAAGTCTTGCATTTCACGGTAAGAAATCCAAAATGAAGTATGAAAAATCACGAGAATGTAACTGTGACATGGTAAACCACGACAAAACACTACTGAAATATACCAACTCTTGCATTTCAATGAAAGAAATTCAAAAATTAACTTTGAAAAATCAAGAGAATGTAACTGTGACAAGGTAAACCATGACAAAACACTACTGAAATATTCCAACTCTTGCATTTCAACGAAAGAAATTCAAAATGAACTTTGAAAAATCAAGAGAATGTAACTGTGACAAGGTAAACCATAACAAAAAACACTACTGAAATATTCCAACTCTTGCATTTCAACGAAAGAAATACAAAATGAACTTTGAAAAATCAAGAGAATGTAACTGTGACAAGGTAAACCATAACAAAACACTACTGAAATATTCTAACTCTTGCATTTCAACGATAGAAATCCAAAAATTAGCTTTGAAAAATCAAGAGAATGTAACTGTGACAAGGTAAACCACGACAAAACACTACTGAAATATTCCAACTCTTGCATTTCAACGAAAGAAATTCAAAATGAACTTTGAAAAATCAAGAGAATGTAACAGTGACAAGGTAAAGCACAACAAAACACTACTGAAATATTCCAACTCTTGCATTTCACGAAAGAAACTCAAAATGAACTTTGAAAAATCAAGAGAATGTAACTGTGACAAGGTAAAGCACAACAAAACACTACTGAAATATTCCAACTCTTGCATTTCAAGGAAAAAAATCCAAAAGTTACTTTGAAAAATCAAGAGAATATAACTGTGACAAGGTAAACCACGATAAAACACTATTGAAATATTCCAACTCTTGCATTTCACGAAAGAAATTCAAAATGAAGTTTGAAAAGCCAAGAGAATGTAAAAATCCAAAATGAACTTTGAAAAATCAAGAGAATGTAACTGTGACAAGGTAAACCACAACAAAACACTACTGAAATATTCCAAATCTTGCATTTCACGAAAGAAGTTCAAAATAAACTTTGAAAAATCAAGAGAATGTAAAAATCCAAAATGAACTTTGAAAAATCAAGAGCATATAACTGTGACAAGGTAAACCATGACAAAACACTACTGAAATATTCCAACTCTTGCATTTCAATGAAAGAAATCCAAAATGAACTTTGAAAAATCAAGAGAATGTAACTGTGACAAGGTAAACCATAACAAAACATTACTGAAATATTCCAACTCTTGCATTTCAACGAAAGAAATCCAAAAATGAACTTTGAAAAATCAAGAGAATGTAACTGTGACAAGGTAAACCACGACAAAACACTACTGAAATATTCCAACTCTTGCATTTCAAGGAAAGAAATTAGTAAACCACGACAAAACACTACTGAAATATTCCAACTCTTGCATTTCACGAAAGAAAATCAAAATGAACTTTGAAAAATCAAGAGAATGTAACTGTGACAAGGTAAACCACGACATACACTACTGAAATATTCCAACTCTTCCATTTCAAGGAAAGAAATCCAAAATGAACTTTGAAAAATCAAGAGAATGTAACTGTGACAACATAAACCGCGACAAAACGCTACTGAAATATTCCAACTCTTGCATTTCAACGAAAAAAAATCCAAAAATGAACTTTGAAAAATCAAGAGAATGTAACTGTGACAAGGTAAACCATGACAAAACACTACTGAAATATTCGAACTCTTGCATTTCAAGGAAAGAAATCCAAAATGAACTTTGAAAAATCAAGAGAATGTAACTGTGGCAAGGTAAACCACGACAAAACACTACTGAAATATTCCAACTCTTGCATTTCAAGGAAAAAAATCCAAAAGGAACTTTGAAAAACCAAGAGAATGTAACTGTGACAAGGTAAACCACGATAAAACCCTATTGAAATATTCCCACTCTTGCATTTCACGAAAGAAATTCAAAATGAAGTTTGAAAAACCAAGAGAATGTAACTGTGATATGGTAAACCACAACAAAACACTACTGAAATATTCCAACTATTGCATTTCACGAAAGAAATTTAAAATAAACTTTGAAAATCAAGAGAATGTAAAAATCCAAAATGAACTTTGAAAAATCAAGAGAATGTAACTGTGACAAGGTAAACCATGGCAAAACACTACTGAAATATTGCAACTCTTGCATTTCAATGAAAGAAATCCAAAATGAACTTTGAAAAATCAAGAGAATGTAACTGTGACAAGGTAAACCATAACAAAACATTACTGAAATATTCCAACTCTTGCATTTCAACGGAAGAAATCCAAAAATAAACTTTGAAAAATCAAGAGAATATAAGTGTGACAAGGTAAACCACGCCAAAACACTACTGAAATATTCCAACTCTTGCATTTCAAGGAAAGAAATCCAAAATGAACTTTGAAAAATCATGAGAATGTAACTGTGACAAGGTAAACCATAACAAAACATTACTGAAATATTCCAACTCTTGCATTTCAACGGAAGAAATCCAAAAATAAACTTTGAAAAATCAAGAGAATATAAGTGTGACAAGGTAAACCACGACAAAACACTACTGAAATATTCCAACTCCTGCATTTCAAGGAAAGAAATTAGTAAACCACGACAAAACACTACTGAAATATTCCAACTCTTGCATTTCACGAAAGAAAATCAAAATGAACTTTGAAAAATCAAGAAAATGTAACTGTGACAAGGTAAAGCACAACAATAGTAAACCACGACAAAACACTACTGAAATATTCCAACTCTTGCATTTCACGAAAGAAAATCAAAATGAACTTTGAAAAATCCAGAGAATGTAACTGTGACAAGGTAAACCACGACAAAACACTAATGAAATATTCCAACTCTTGCATTTCAAGGAAAGAAATCCAAAATGAACTTTGAAAAAATCAAGAAAATGTAACTGTGACAAGGTAAAACATAACAAGACACTACTGAAATATTCCAACTCTTGCAGTTCAATGAAAGAAAATCCAAAATGAACTTTGAAAAATCAAGAGAATGTAACTGTGACAAGGTAAACCACGACAAAACACTACTGAAATATTCCAACTCTTGCATTTCAATGAAAGAAATCCAAAATAAACTTTGAAAAACCAAGAGAATGTAACTGTGATAAGGTAAACCACGACAAAACACCACTGAATTTAAATATGTTTCATCTCATTCGAAGACATGTAAAAAAAAAAGTTGAAAAAAATATATCATGTTAAAAAAAAATGGGGAGGGGGGGGGCAAAAATTTGGAGGGGAGGGGGGCGCCCTTCGAGTTTGAGGGTAGGGGACCTTTGGGGGGTTGATGTCTCTGCTGGTTAGGGTCGTTGGTGCTTATGATCCTTGATGGTTCATACTCACATACACCTTACTACTTGATTTGCAAGGATTTCTAAGTTTTGTTCTGAATTTCATTATTAAAATTCTTTTCTTGTCATCTACATCTCTCTTAGTATCAACTTTTAGTACACTATAACGTTTGACTCTATTTTAAACTGACAACACTGTTCAAACACCACTTGTGTATTATACAGAACATATCGGAGAGGTAGAGCTAGGTCAATTCGCAATGTCATTCTATCATCATTAACCATTTTCATAGATTTATGTTGTCTCAAATTTATAATAAATAAGGTATGAATTAACATGCTCTTCAGGGTTACCTTAACTGCTAATCACTTTAACCCTTTTTCTCCACCTTCGTACAATCCAATTCGCAAATACTATCTAGCTCTGTTTTTTTTCTCTATTATTCAATTAATATCGTTTGTATAGTCCAATGCGCGAATCCCTTACCCCTTTTTTGCAAATGTCAATCAAACAATTCTAGACATGTTACATTCTTAATCAAACTACTCTCGAGTTACACTCCAATCCGCAAATCCCTTACCCCTTTTTGCAAATGTCAATCAAACAATTCTCAACGGATGTTGGCTCAAAAAACAGTCTGGTTGAAAAACTTGGAGTTGAAACAAACTTGTGTGGGGAATCCCCGCTCATACTGCTCGCTTTTTTGCAATGTGTAGGAACCGGAGGGGAATCCCCGCTCGTTTGGAAAGGTACCAAGGAAAGGCAAGCAAAACGTGTTTAATCACGTGTAGAGGTCCCATAGAATAACATTGGAAGGAACATAATCCACCCAAATCCATAAGTACATGCTCTGGAAAGATGTCAAGGAACATAAGCTCCTAGAATAGCATAGGAAGGAACATAAACCATGCAAATCCAAAAGTACATGCTCTGGAAAGATGCCAAGGAACATGATCTACGCAAATTCCATAGATACATTCTACTTGGGAGTACTGTCCGCTTCCTTAGATTGACACTATAAAGGAGTACTGTCCGCTCTCTTAGATTGATATAATAATGGGGTACTGTCCGCTTTCTTTCTTTATCATTAATATAGCACTACTCCTAGGTTCCTTCCCCCCCTAAACTCCAAAAACAACAGTTTAAATATAGTTCCCAGATTGAGAAACCTCTGAATACTTGTTTCTGTGTTGCCACTTATACCCCATTTTGCTGTGTAATACCGCAATTTCGAGATAAATGCCGCACTTTTTCTAACTATACCGCGAAATGACTTTGATCAGCGTATTTATACCGCAAAATGACTTATCACTGAATATATACTAAGTAATGTCAACGTACGGGAAAAGGGACAAATGTTTTCTATCTACTTCTAATGATATATGGATGGATAGGTTGATGCGGAACTCGCGAAAAATCAAACTAGTAATTAACGTGCTTCCAAGAGCAAATATTTCGTTTAGAACTTAGTACTGTATTGAAATATAGGCTAACACTCATTTCCTGTACAACATATATTCCAAAATTTTTAAAATTACCTGTTGTTTAATTTACCTGATTTCTTATTGCATATTATTCATTCGAATCAAATGTGAATGTAAAGTTGCAGAGGTGCTGTCCACAGGAAGCAGGTTATAAACCACTTATTCCTTCATATAGCCTAGGCTGTTTCATGGTTCAATTGGGCAGCCCATCTGTAACCTTTATTGTCAGGGGTTAATCAAAATACATGGATTGCTTCGTCTTCTCAGACTCTGCCACTTGTTCACCATTTTTTCAAAAACGAAAAGGAGACAACTATTGAGGCAAGGCTTGTCTCATTTCTTGTTGAACATGATATACCCTATTAAGTCACTGACAACTTGCTGAAGTTCGTAAAAAGTATGCCATGGCAATATTTGCTGAGCCATGCTAGTCTGATTAAAATAAAAGCAAAAAACATTGCTTAACAGGCTCTGGTATTCCATTTTTATGAAAAGCTTCTTGTCAACCAAAAAACTAACTTTTTCTCAGTGGATCTTGTCTAGACAATTAATCAGTCTGTAGCCAAAAAACTCTATTTTTGTCAGTTTTTAATGTCATAATGGATATACTGGTAGATTTACTTGATCTGTTACAGTGTAATCATGGATCAGTATCTGTTATTTTCAGTCAGTTGGTTGGAGGGACGGACTATGTTAAGAAGACAGGTGCTCCCATACAGAACTAGATTTGAGATTGCACCACCAATGGGAATAATCACTTAGTTAAGAGGTTTGTTGAAGAAAAATAACCATGGGTTATAGTTGTGAAATTTAGCTGTCATGAATATGCCCTGGTTGCAAGTCATAATTGTAAAAAAAATCTAAGAGTCTAGAAGATTTATGCAAAAAAATTTTGCAATCCCTTTTAACACAGTGCAAAATGACAATATGCATATAGGAATGAATATATGTGAGTCTTCACTCAGGTGTTATAACACATATTCCTTGCTTTGGCTCCTACATGTTGGTTTTCATTTGAAAACTCTACAAGGGGTATTCTCGAGTTTTGGGATACTCGCACGTTGTAATGGGACTCTTTTTTTTATTAAACGTCCCTTCCATATGAATATCAAACCAATTCTAGATCGTTATCGCTTCTCTGAAAAGATAAGTGACTTCCTCTATTTTTTGACCCCTCTAGTTACGAGCTAATAATTCCTAGTCATCAGTAACTCTTTTAGTGCTATACCTCCGGCATATGGAATAAGGCAAAGATGGACCAGGAATGGCAGTTAACATCGAGTGTAACTTTATCCGAAGGTTTGAATCTTGAAAATTTGGACGAATCTGACATAGTGGTGTATTGGTGCCATATCCTTACACTAAAATCCGCAACTGGAGCCGTAATGTTTCAAAACGTTTCAAAATTGACACAATATTTTTTTCCTTGCCAATGTCGAATGTCATTGCTGAACGCCTTTTTTATTTTTTCAAGGAAGTCAAAACTGACATGCAAAATCATCTTAGTTCAATAAAACGTCAGCAAAATCATTTTAGTGCAATAAAACGTCAGCAAAATCATTTTAGTTCAATAAAACGTCAGCAGATTCATTTGCTAACTCTTTCGCTGACATTAAAAGTTGAATTTGGCCTGAACACTCAGCGAAAAGGTAGGTCAAGCCATGACAAGGAGGAGCTAGTACTGGGACTTGTTAATCGTGTACTTCAAGTGAGCGGTAAAGCAACCTCAAGTGACAGCACTGCTGCGAATTAAAATGTATGTCTTGTATGTCTTGACGAGAAAGACCACGCTGTCTGATACCGAGTGACCTATGTCTGCCTATGCGTGTAATTCCTTTTAACGTTTTAGTATCTTTAATATGATAATTGTCATTAAAATCTAGTCGTGATCATAGTAACGCTCTTTTGCTAGCCATTTCGTTTTCTATTTTTCCCTCTCTTTTTTTTCAGACAATGCCACATCTCTGGGTCATTATACTTTATTTCTTTCATAAAAGCTGCAAGAGTTACTTTTGGCATAAAAAAAATGGCCTTAAGGTACTCACAAATCCAGTAGGTGCACATGAAGGTAGATGCAATCTTTTCAAGCCTAGTTATCATGTCTCCAAATACCATTTGATCTCGATCAGTCATTTTAACTAGGGTTCGTCCCGGTGATGGAGTCAAACTTCGGTAAAGAATGAGGGGGGGGGGGGTTAAGAAAGAAAGTTTCAAACACTTATGTCTTTGCACTTCTGTAGACAAGGGTGTCGCAACCTTCTTTGCTTTGAGCTGAGAGAAGGAGTAAAAATATGCTGACAAATTAAAAACCGAGCAAAGCTGAGTTTTTTTTTTTTAAGCAAGTAAATAATATGCTCTCTCGAAAAGCTGAAAATTGTAGAAAAGTATCGCTACAAATTGTATTATTCTTTACATTAATTTTTTTTTAATAATATTTTAAGGAAATAAGTTGTGTAAAAACTACTTCTCTAGCGCAAAGCGTCAAAAACTTAAAAGAAGAAAAAAAAACGAGCATTTGGTTCGAGAATGTTGTTTTGTGTATTTGCTGAGCCAGTATATACTTTTTAAATCTAGCATTCTCGTCTTTTGGAGTGCGTCAAACTGTCTACTTTCTTTAAAAAAAAGTGTGGCGGAAGACTGGAAGTGCAGAATGGCACATTTGTCTCTTTTTTTCGTTTTCAAGGCCGGTATATCAGAGGATCCAATAATAGAAAATGGGACAAACATGACAGTATAAACAGTATTTCAGAAGAAAGTGCCGAAAACAAAACAATTATTGATAAATAAACTTTTAATCTAGTTTAAAACATAAAAAGAGTAGATTATCCTGCTTCCAATTTTCTAGAGAACAGATGGTCTGGACGAGCAATTAGTGATGAAAACGGGCGAGAGTGTCCAAAAGTGGGAAAAAGATATGAATTTATCATTGGGGACTATTTTCTCTTTTACATATGGGCTGGGTATCTGGGGGATGTCTCTTTTCATTTTTATTCTACCTTTTATGATCAAAGTCCATGGTAAAATCTACCACTTAAAAAAATAGTAAACAATAGTATCCGTTTGCAAGAAAAGTAGCAAGATATTAATTGCTTTTAAAAAGTAAGTTTTTTTGTTGACACTAGTGGCGACGTATTTGCATTACGGGTGTCAAAATATACTATAAGTTATACCATGTTTCGGTAGAAAGGATACCGCAAAAAAAACCGCTTATTTCATCGACCGGCACCACTTTTTGGTGTCGGTCGAGTGGCAACACTGTTTAGACAACATCAGATAGCGTCAATCTTGGCTTTGGTCAAGTGGATGCCTCGGGTTTTTCTTGACTGCTTTCCTTGCAGTATATAAAAGAGCGCATTTAGTACGGGAGTACCAAATATTCTTACCTTTGCATTCTTACCTATGCAGTCAAGATAAAAGGCAAGCAGGCACCTTTTTAGTTAGAAATCGCTTCCGGCTTCCAACAGTCAGGCAAAAACATCTGTCTATTTATCAAGTATTACTAACTGAAAATGAAAAGTTAGCAAAAGAAAAAAATTAGATTCTTGATGATCTGGAATCATTTTTGATATCAATACATGTACAAAAAATTAGCTTATTGGGATGATTCCAATTATATAATATTTTTTAAGTATAGTGTTACCCATTAGTGGGCCAGAGAAAATTTGCCAAATTTTCGAAAAAGGTGAAAAACTCCCAATAAAAATCAAAGAATTTTAATAGACATCACGCCATCAGATTCAGCGTATCAGTAGTAAGTACATATGGAATGTGCTTGCCCCAATAGGAATCTCCATGTTATTTGCTTGCCCCTATAGGAAAACATTTCCAGAGCATGTACTTATGGATTATAGTCGACTATGTTCCCTCCCATGTTATTCTAAGGGTTTATATTCCCTCCCATGCTATTTTAAGGACTTATATTCCCTTCCATGCTATTCTATAGCGCTATGTTCCTTCCATTGTTATTCTATGGGACCTCTACACGTGATTAAACACGTTATGAAACTATGTGTTATTTGCTTATGTCCCGTTGGTACCATTCCAAACGAGTGGGGTTCCCCGCCTGTTCTTAAACATTGCAAAAAATAGATAACAGTATGAACGGGGATTCCCCACACAAATTTGTTTCAACTCCAAGTTTTCCAACCAAAGTGGGTTTTTTTCGAGCTGACACCTGTTTTTTAGGCAGCCAGTCAGAGAACTGCTTAACAATTCGTCATTGAAACCCCGTATAAAATGTTCATGCTTTGGAATTTAATTTTCATTAGGTATTAGCATATCGAGCATAGTAAACTGGATTTTATTAACTCTGAAACAATGGATATTTCTATTTTCAATGTGAGTACACTTTCATTCTTTATTTCCAAAAAAAAAGAATTGTTTTAGTAGTAAATTCAAATTTCAGGGGGACTTAGCCCCCCTCCCCTCCATCAATACAAAACCTTAAGAATATAATGAGTATATTCGATAGAAATTGCTAAGTATGCTTTTTTCTATTATGTAAAACAAAAACTCTCTCATCCACTGCTGTGTTATGATCATAATTCCTTACTTTTAATTATTTCGTTCAAAAAATGCCCCTTTTTCCCAATTATCAGAAAATCTTTTTTCCAGTCTAAAAACCACATGTGTTTATAATTACGGAGAGTCCCTTTTGAAGTCAGAGTTTTAAACGTGTCTTATCTGAGTTATGAAATCAAAAGGTTGATGATTAAGACAAGGATTTGTGTAATTCTAAACGCTTTGGCCATTCAAAAAGCGAGGATTTCTGTTAAATAAATAATTCTTATACATTTTAAAATAGCTTATTTCGTTCCAAAGCTTGGCTTTTTTTCATAACCAAAGGTTCACATTTGACCCAAAGAAATGTATTTTCTATAATTTCCTTACAATAACTAGTGTTTATGTTCAAAAAAGCTTTATAGTTTAGTTTTTTACGGAAATGGCTTATTTTCGTTCCAAAGCTTCGTTTTTCATAACCAAAGGTTCACATCTGACCCAGAGAAATGTATTTTCTATAATTTTCTTACAATAACTAGTGTTTACGTTCAAAAAAGCTTTATAGTTTAGTTTTTACGGAAATGGCTTATTTTCGTTCCAAAGCTTCGTTTTTCATAACCAAAGGTTCACATCTGACCCAGCGAAAGGTATTTTCTATAGTTTTTCCTTTTCTTACAATAACTAGTGTTTACGTTCAAAAAAGCTTTATAGTTTAGTTTTTTACGGAAATGGCTTATTTCGTTCCAAAGCTGGCTTTTTCATAACCAAAGGTTCACATTTGACCCAAAGAAATGTATTTTCTATAATTTCCTTACAAAACTAGTGTTTACGGTCAAAAAAGCTTTATAGTTTTTACGGAAATGGCATATTTTTGTTCCAAAGCTTGGCTTTCTCAGGGCTTGAGTTGCACGGGGGTTGAGTTGCACGAGGGTTCAGTTGCACGGGGGTTCGGTTACATGCGGATTCAGTTACACGGGGTTTAGTTAAATGTGGTTGAGTTGCATAGTCTCGTTGGAAAAAAATTGGAGTTCATACTTAAACAGTTCTATTAAGAGCTATTGCTATGGAAATGGCTCATTTTTGAATCGAAACTATGCTTTTCTGACTTAAGATACACATTTGAATCAGAAAAAGTGAAAATGTACACAGCTGAAACAGAGAAGTGTTCTTACAAAAACTAGTGTTTACGTTCAAAAAAAGCTTTATAGTTTTAGTTTTTACGGAAATGGCTTATTTCGTTCCAAAGCTGCGCTTTTTCATAACCAAAGGTTCACATCTGACCCAGCGAAATGTATTTTCTATAATTTTCTTACAAAAAACTAGTGTTTACGGTCAAAAAAGTTTTATAGTTTAGTTTTTACGGGGATGGCTTATTTTCGTTCCAAAGCTGCCCTTTTTCATAACCAAAGGTTCACATCTGACCCAGCGAAATGTATTTTCCATAATTTTCTCACAAAAACTAGTGTTTACGGTCAAAAAAGCTTTGTAGTTTAGTTTTTACGGGGATGGCTTATTTTCGTTCCAAAGTCTGGCTTTTTTCAGGGCTTGAGTTGCACGGGAGTTGAGCTGCACGAGGGTTCAGTTGCACGGGGGTTCGGTTACATGCGGATTCAGTTACACGGGGTTTAGTTAAATGTGGTTGAGTTGCATAGTCTCGTTGGAAAAAATTAGAGTTCATACTTAAACAGTTCTATTAAGAGCTATTGCTATGGAAATGGCTCATTTTTAAACTTAAACTAGGCTTTTCTGACTGAGGAGGATACACATTATAATCAGAGAAATGTGTTTTGATAGTATTTTCTATATTTTCGTTGGGAAAAAATTGGAGTTCATACTTAAACAGTTCTATTAAGAGCTATTTTTATGGAAATGGTTTTATGAGGGCTGGCGTATCTGATGAAATAATTTAGGTCGTAGGATCAATCTAATTTATTTTTTAATTCAGTAGTTTTTCAGTAAGGACACTCGATATCCTAAAAGTGTTTGATTCAAACTTTTACCTTGAACATCTATGCTGTTAGCAGAATTTCAAAAAGGAACGTTTATGAGTGCTGGCGTATCTGATGAAATAATTTAGGTCGTATGATCAATTTAATTTATTTTTTAATTCAGTAGTTTTTCAGTAAGGACACTCGATATCCTAAAAGTGTTTGATTCAAACTTTTACCTTGAGCATCTATGTTGTTAGCAGATTTTCAAAAAGGATCGTTTATGAGTGCTTGCGTATCTGATTAAATAATTTAGGTCGTATGATCAATTTAATTTATTTTTTAATTCAGTAGTTTTTTTTTTCAGTGAGGACACTCGATATCCTAAAAGTGTTTGATTCAAACTTTTACCTTGAGCATCTATGTTGTTAGCAGAATTTCAAAAAGGATCGTTTATGAGTGCTGGCGCATCTGATGAAATAATTTAGGTCGTATGATCAATTTAATTTATTTTTTAATTCAGTAGTGTTTTTTCAGCAAGGACACTCGATATTCTAAAAGTGTTTGATTCAAACTTTTGCCTTGAGGATCTATGCTGCTAGCAGAATTTCAAAAAAGGGTCGTTTATGAGTGCTGGTGTATCTGATGAAATAATTTAGGTCGTATGATCAATTTAAATTATTTTTTTAATTCAGTAGTTTTTTAGTAAGGACACTCGATATCCTAAAAGTGTTTGATTCAAACTTTTACCTTGAGCATCTATGTTGTTAGCAGAATTTCAAAAAAGATCGTTTATGAGTGCTGGCATATCTGATGAAATAATTTAGGTCGTATGATCAATTCAATTTATTTTTTAATTCAGTAGTTTTTTTCAGTAAGGACACTCGATATCCTAAAAGTGTTTGATTCAAACTTTTACCTTGAGAATCGATGTTGTTGGGTCCCAGTCCACCAGCCAGAATGGTTGAAATCCACTAGCTCAGAAGTGGGGTCTTAGTCCACCAGACTGAATGGTTGAAATTCAATAGCTCAGAATTGGGGTCTTAGTCCACCAGCCTAAATGGTTGAAATTCACTAGCTCAGAATTGGGGTCTTAGTCCACCAGCATGAATGGTGGAAATTCACTAGCTCAGAATTGGGGTCTTAGTCCACCAGCCTGAATGGTTGAAATTCACTAGCTCAATTGGGGTCTTAGTCCACCAGCCTGAATGGTGGAAATTCACTAGCTCAGAATTGGGGTCTTAGTCCACCAGCCTGAATGGTTGAAATTCACTAGCTCAGAATTGGGGTCTTAGTCAATGTTCAGATTGGAGCGTTAGGGTCCAACTATCTGGGCTTTATTTGTCAAGGCCTGAATGCTAAGCGATGGACATGAGCTCGATTGGGATCCCCATTGTGAAAATGGAAAACAAAAAACAAAAATATATTGTCGGTATGTGTGTAGAGCATGGCATGGTTACCTCTAGGGTAACAGTCTAACAGTTGACGGTTTTAGGTATCCGTGAATAAGTTCTAAGGCGAGAGTGGAAGTTGGGACAAATTTTTGGAGGTGCCCACCTCACCTGCCCAGAGTCTCAGGCAAGTGACCCTAAATTTGAAAAAGTTGAAATTGGCTCAGATTTTCTAAACTGAGCTGAGACAATGAATAGATACTATTGGGAAAGTGATTGGAGACGCTGGGCATCCGTGAAAAGGTGCTAAATTGAGAGAGGAATTTGGGACAATATTTGGGGGTGCCCACCCGCCCAGAGTCTCCGGCAAGTGAGCCAAAAATTTAAAAAACACACAATCATTTTTTCTGTTCAATTATTTTCAGTGTAAGCCAATATAATTACCTCATTCTTTTATTCTAACTTAACTTGTAGGAATAGGACTTCTATAATAAGGATTCATTCCCTCGACTAAATCAGTTTTTTCATGTAAAATGGTGAACAAAAGACTATTAATTCTCCGTATTCTTCTTCTTCTTCTTCTTATCTAGCTAAACGTTGCGCTGTGTTTGTCACACCAACTAGTAAATATTCATCGGGCTTTTATTTTTTCCGTTCAATTATTTTCAGTGTAAGCCAATATAATGCTAGGGGGAGTAAAAATGGTAGTTATTTAGTACCCGGTAAACAGGTGACTTGATATGCTTCATTAGAAGTAGGTTATTGCTAATGATACCTCCTCGACCGATATTTTTATGGCTCTAACAATTGTACTCTATGCTTGCCCAGATACACGATGTGGCTTTCCCACTATTGCTCTATGGCCGGTTAGCGACACTACCTAGTTTATTGCATGTATTAAATCAGTATTTTTTACACAGTGGAACGATAAACACATAACTAATATCTCCAAAAAAGTGAAGATGGAGCATCTTAATAAAGTGTGTTCACATAACAAGGTTATTGTAGCATTGAATGCCAACATGGATAAGTATTTAAACTATGAAACAAGTACAAGTGGAAGCACTATTGGAAATGTATGCATGCATTGTCATGACAGTAAGGAATTAAATTTCTTTGGAATATCGAAAAAATTCAACTCTTATGTTGGTGGTTATGCGAGATTGAGATCTCCAGAGATGATTCCACTCAAAGAGAATGCCAACATAAAAATAATCGTTTGATGATAGAGGACAATTCCTTGCTACTGTTGCAGGTAACACATTACCTACTGATACATCCAATCGTCACCTTTCGGGTATTAGCATTCAACGGAAGATCAATAAAAGAAAGGCCTACTCTTCTACTAATATCGTAAACCATATCTTGTCTACGTGCCGAAACTGTTACCTGTGTAAAAATAATGTGATAATAGACAGTGAAATTGCCAGAAAAATAAAAAGGGCATTGTCAGAAAATATCACTATGGAATATAAAGATGAATCGATGAAAAACAAAGCACCAGCAAACGTTACTACCATTGATCAAACAGTCAATGAACCAAATAATACCAAGGATGAAAAGCATATTGAGCCCGTTGATGAGACACCAGTAAAAATTGTGTATGACTCAAAATGGAATAATGATTATTCTACTGATTACGAACTAAGAGAAGACAATAGCTATAATATCAAGAGAGAACATAGTAAACTATTTTATGGAATAGATTCAAAATGTCCAAAGTTAATCATTGATATTAATAATGTATCATAGTATATTTTTTGTATTAATATTCTACATAGCATTATTTCATTAAAAATACATTATGCATTACATTGTTATGTGTTCGTTATTTTTAGAGTAAGC
Source organism: Artemia sinica (assembly GCA_027921565.1). Taxonomy (NCBI): domain Eukaryota; kingdom Metazoa; phylum Arthropoda; class Branchiopoda; order Anostraca; family Artemiidae; genus Artemia; species Artemia sinica. Next base: position 14,441,411 of record CM051269.1, on the reverse strand, counting down.
TAGCATATCAAACGTTTAGAATGTCTAATAAAACGTCGGAGATGTAAGAAAAGGAATTTGCATACATCTATTGTCAGACACATGGGATAACATTGACAAAATCTTGGTATCAGAATGAATAAATGATTTATCAACATCCGTTATTGGATATGTCATTATGAAAAAATTGTAAGTAAGTAAGTAACAAACTCTTTCTTGAATTCACCTCTTGGATACACAATACAGAAATTTAATTTAGAAAATTATGAAAAAAAATTGTAAGTAAGTAACAAACTCTTTCTTGAAGTCACCTCTTGGATACACAATGCAGAAATTTCATTCAAGAAATTATGACAAAATTCTAAGTAAGTAAAAAAACTCACATTCTTGAATTCGCCTTTTGCATGCACAATACAGAAATTTCATTCTATGGGACCTCTACACATGATTAAACACGTTTTGAAACTACATGCTATTTGCTTGCCTTTCCTTGGTACCTTTCCAAACGAGCGGAGATTCCCCACTGGTTCCTACACATTGCAAAAAACAAGGTAAAAAAAAATTTGAATCAAACACTTTTAGGATATCGAGTGTCCTTAACAAAAGTCGACAGGAATGCCCCCCTCCGGCCAAAAATTGTAAGTAAGTAAGTAAGTAACAAATTCTTTCTTGAAGTCACCTCTTGGATACACAATACGAAAATTTCATTAAAGAAATTATGAAAAAAATCGTAAGTCAGTAGCAAATTCTTTTCTTGAATTCACCTGCTGGATAAACAAAAAGACATTTCGTTCAAGAAATTATGACAAAATTCTAAGTAAGTAACATTTATTGTTTTCACACTCTTGGATATACAATACGGAAATTTCGTTCAATAAATTATGAAGAAATTGTAAGCAAGTAACAAACTCTTTCCTGAAGTCATCTCTTGGATACACAATGCAGAAACTTCATTTAAGAAACTATGAAAAAAATTGTAAGTAAGTAAGTAACAAATTCTTTCTTGAATTCGCCTCTTGGATAAAACAAAAAGTCATTTCATTCAAGAAATTATGACAAAATTCTAAATAAGTAACAAACCCTTTTTTGAATTCACCATTGGGTTGCACAATACAGAAATTTAATTCAGGAAACTATGAAAAAACATTGCAAACAAACTCTTTCTTGAATTCGCTTCCTGACAGACAATACAGCAATTTCACTCAAGAAATTATGAAAAAATTGTAAGTAAGTAGCAAACTGTTTCTTGAATTCTCCTCCAGGATGCACAATACAGATATTTCATTCAAGAAATTATAAAAAAAATTGTAAGTAAGTAACAAACTCTTTCTTGAATACACCTCTTGGATACCCAATTCGGAAATTTCATTCAAGATATTATGAGAAAATTCTAAGTAAGTAACAATCTCTTTCTTGAAGTCCCCTCTTGGATACGAAATACGGTATGGAAATTTCATTCAAGAAATTATGAGAAAATTCCAGGTAAGTAACAATCTCTTTCTTGAAGTCCCCTCTTGGATACACAATACGGATATTTATTCAAGAAATTATAAAAAAAAGGGAAAGTAAGTAACAAACTCTTTATTGATTTCACCTCTTGGATACAAAAAAAAGACATTTCATTCAAGAAATTATGACAAAATTCTAAGTAAGTAAAAAACTCATTCTTGAATTCGCTGTTTGCATGCACAATACAGAAATTTCATTCTATGGGACCTCTACACGTGATAACACGTTTTGAAACTACATTTATTCAAGAAATTATGAAAAAATCGCAAGTAAGTAACAAACTCTTTCTTGAATTCCCCATTTGGATGCACAATACAGAAATTTAATTCAACAAATTAATGAAAAAAAATGTAAGTAAGTAAGTAACAAACTCTATGCTTTTTCTGCATCAATTGTCGGATATGTTGAATAAAATATGCATAATCGGCATAGCTTTATTTCATTTTTAAGGTTAGTTTAGACGAGGTTACGTGCGCGCATATCCTAAAAGTGTTTGATTCAAACTTTTACCTTGTTTTTGCAATGTGTAGGAACCAGTGGGGAATCCCCGCTCGTTTGGAAAGGTACCAAGGAAAGGCAAGCAAATAGCATGTAGTTTCAAAACGTGTTTAATCATGTGTAGAGGTCCCATAGAATGAAATTTCTGTATTGTGCATGCAAACGGCGAATTCAAGAATGAGTTTTTTTTACTTACTTAGAATTTTTTCATAATTTCTTGAATGAAATTTCTGCATTGTGTATCCAAGAGGTGACTTCAAGAAAGAGTTTGTTACTTACTTACAATTTTTTTCCATAATTTCCTTAATTAAATTTCTGTATTGTGTATACAAGAGGTGAATTCAAGAAAGAGTTTGTTATTTACTTACTTACAATTTTTTCATAATGACATATCCAATAACGGATGTTAATAAATAATTTATTCATTCTGATACCAAGATTTTGTCAATGTTATCCCATGTGTCTGACAAAAGATGTATGCAAATTCCTTTTTCTTACATCTCCGACGTTTTATTAGACATTCTAAACGTTTCATATGCTACCTTTTTCTAAAAATAATGAACACATAACAATGTAATGCATAATATATTTTTAATGAAATAATGCTATGTAGAATATTAATACAAAAAATATATTATGATACATTATTAATATCAATGATTAACTTTGGACATTTTGAATCTGTTCCATAAAATAGTTCACTATCTTCTCTCTTGATATTATAGCTATTGTCTTCTCTTAGTTCGTAATCAGTAGAATAATCATTATTCCATTTTGAGTCATACACAATTTTTACTGGTGTCTCATCAACAGGCTCAATATGCTTTTCATCCTTGGTATTATTTGGTTCATTGACTGTTTGATCAATGGTAGTAACGTTTGCTGGTGCTTTGTTTTTCATCGATTCATCTTTATATTCCATAGTGATATTTTCTGACAATGCCCTTTTTATTTTTCTGGCAATTTCACTGTCTATTATCACATTATTTTTACACAGGTAACAGTTTCGGCACGTAGACAAGATATGGTTTACGATATTAGTAGAAGAGTAGGCCTTTCTTTTATTGATCTTCCGTTGAAAGCTAATACCCGAAAGGTGACGATTGGATGTATCAGTAGGTAATGTGTTACCTGCAACAGTAGCAAGGAGTTGTCCTCTATCATCAACGATTATTCTTATGTTGGCATTCTCTTTGAGTGCAATCATCTCTGGAGATCTCAATCTCGCATAACCACCAACATAAGAGTTGAATTTTTTCGGTATTCAAAAGAAATTTAATTCCTTACTGTCATGACAATGCATATAACCTTGTTATGTGAACACACTTTATACTTAAAATGCTCCATCTTCACTTTTTTAGAGATATTAGTTCCATCTTCACTTTTTAGAGATATGTTATGTTTATCGTTCCACTGTGTAAAAAATATTGATTTAATACATGCAATAAACTAGGTAGTGTCGATAACCGGTCATAGAGCAATAGTGGGAAAGCCACATCGTGTCTCTGGGCAAGCATAGAGTACAATTGTTAGAGCCATAAAAATATCTGTCGAGGAGGTATATCATTAGCAATAACCTACTTCTAATGAAGCATATCAAGTCATATGTTTACCGGGTACTAAATAACTACCATTTTTACTCCCCCTAGCATTATATTGGCTTACACTGAAAATAATTGAACGGAAAAAATAAAAAAGCCCGATAAATATTTACTAGTTGGTGTGACAAACACAGCGCAACGTTTAGCTAGATAAGAAGAAGAAGAAGAAGAATACGGAGAATTAATAGTCTTTTGTTCACCATTTTACATGAAAAAGCTGATTTAGTCGAGGGAATGAATCCTTATTATAGAAGTCCTATTCCTACAAGTTAAGTTAGAATAAAAGAATGAGGTAATTATATTGGCTTACACTGAAAATAATTGAACAGAAAAAATAATTGTGTGTTTTTTAAATTTTTGGCTCACTTTCCGGAGACTCTGGGCGGGTGGGTGCCCCCAAATATTGTCCCTAATTCCTCTCTCAATTTAGCACTTGTTCACGGATGCCCAGCGTCTCCAATCACTTTCCCAATAGTATCTATTCATTGTCTCAGCTCAGTTTAGAAAATCTGAGCCAATTTCAACTTTTTCAAATTTTGGGTCACTTGCCTGAGACTCTGGGCAGGTGAGGTGAGCACCTCCAAAAATTTGTCCCAACTTCCACTCTCGCCTTAGAACTTATTCACGGATACCTAAAACCGTCAACTGTTAGACTGTTAGACATGCCATGCTCTACACACATACCGACAATATATTTTTGTTTTTTGTTTTCCATTTTCACAATGGGGATCCCAATCGAGCTCATGTCCATCGCTTAGCATTCAGGCTTTGACAAATAAAGCCCAGATAGTCGGACCCCAACGCTCCAATCTGAACATTGACTAAGACCCCAATTCTGAGCTAGTGAATTTCAACCATTCAGGCTGGTGGACTAAGACCCCAATTCTGAGCTAGTGAATTTCCACCATTCAGGCTGGTGGACTAAGACCCCAATTCTGAGCTAATGAATTTCAACCATTCAGGCTGGTGGACTAAGACCCCAATTCTGAGCTAGTGAATTTCCACCATTCAGGCTGGTGGACTAAGACCCCAATTCTGAGCTAGTGAATTTCAACCATTCAGGCTGGTGGACTAAGACCCCAATTCTGAGCTAGTGAATTTCAACCATTCAGGCTGGTGGACTAATACCCCACTTCTGAGCTAGTGGATTTCAACCATTCTGGCTGGTGGACTGGGACCCAACAACATCGATTCTCAAGGTAGAAGTTTGAATCAAACACTTTTAGGATATCGAGTGTCCTTACTGAAAAAAAAACTACTGAATTAAAAAATAAATTAAATTGATCATACGACCTAAATTATTTCATCAGATATGCCAGCACTCATAAACGATCCTTTTTGAAATTCTGCTAACAACATAGATGCTCAAGGTAAAAGTTTTGAATCAAACACTTTTAGGATATCGAGTGGCCTTACTGAAAAACTACTGAATTAAAAAAATAAATTAAATTGTTCATACGACCTAAATTATTTCATCTGATACACCAGCACTCATAAACGATCCTTTTTTGAAATTCTGCTAGCAGCATAGATGCTCAAGGTAAAAGTTTGAATCAAACACTTTTAGGATATCGAGTGTCCTTACTGAAAAAAAACTACTGAATTAAAAAATAAATTAAATTGATCCTACGACCTAAATTATTTCATCAGATACGCCAGCACTCATAAACGATCCTTTTTGAAATTCTGCTAACAACATAGATGCTCAACGTAAAAGTTTGAATCAAACACTTTTAGGATATCGAGTGTCCTTACTGAAAAAAAAACTACTGAATTAAAAAATAAATTAAATTGATCATACGACCTAAATTATTTCATCAGATACGCCAGCACTCATAAACGATCCTTTTTGAAAATCTGCTAACAACATAGATGCTCAAGGTAAAAGTTTGAATCAAATACTTTTAGGATATCGAGTGTCCTTACTGAAAAACTACTGAATGTAAAAATAAATTAAATTGATCATACGACCTAAATTATTTCATCAGATACGCCAGCACTCATAAACGTTCCTTTTTGAAATTCTGCTAACAGCATAGATGCTCAAGGTAAGAGTTTGAATCAAACACTTTTAGGATATCGAGTGTCCTTACTGAAAAACTACTGAATTAAAAAATAAATTAAATTGATCATACGACCTAAATTATTTCATCAGATACGACGCCAGCCCTCATAAAACCATTTCCATAAAAATAGCTCTTAATAGAACTGTTTAAGTATGAACTCCAATTTTTTCCAACGAAAATATAGAAAATACTATCAAAACACATTTCTCTGATTGTAATGTGTATCTTCAGTCAGAAAAGCCTAGTTTCAATTCAAAAATGAGCCATTTCCATAGCAATAGCTCTTAATAGAACTGTTTAAGTATGAAATCCAATTTTTTCCAACGAGACTATGCAACTCAACCACATTTAACTAAACCCCGTGTAACTGAATCCGCATGTAACTGAACCCCCGTGCAACTGAACCCTCGTTCAACTCAACTCCCGTGCAACTCAAGCCCTGAAAAAGCTAAGCTTTGGAACGAAAATAAGCCATCCCCCGTGAAAACTAAACTATAAAGCTTTTTTGACCGTAAACACTAGTTTTTGTGAGAAAATTATGGAAAATACATTTCGCTGGGTCGGATGTGAACCTTTGGTTATGAAAAAGTGCAGCTTTGGAACGAAAATAAGCCATCCCCGTAAAAACTAAACTATACAGCTTTTTTGACCGTAAACACTAATTTTTGTAAGAAAATTATAGAAAATACATTTCGCTGGGTCAGATGTGAATTTTTGGTTATGAAAAAGTGCAGCTTTGGAACGAAATAAGCCATTTCTGTAAAAACTAAGCTATAACGTTTTTTTTGAACGTAAACACTAGTTTTTGTAAGAACACTTCTCTGTTTCAGCTGTGTACATTTTCACTTTTTCTGAATCAAATGTGTATCTTCAGTCAGAAAAGCATAGTTTCGATTCAAAAATGAGCCATTTCCATTGCAATAGCTCTTAATAGAACTCTTTAAGTATGAACTCCAATTTTTTCAAACGAGACTATGCAACTCAACCACATTTAACTAAACCCCGTGTAACTGAATCCGCATGTAACCGAACCTCCGTGCAACTGAACCTTCGTGCAACTCAACCCCCGTGCAACTCAAGCCCTGAAAAAGCCAAGCTTTGGAACGAAAATATGCCATTTCCGTAAAAACTAAACTATAAAGCTTTTTTGACCGTAAACACTAGTTTTTGTAAGGAAATTATAGAAAATACATTTCTTTGGGTCAAATGTGAACCTTTGGTTATGAAAAAGCCCAGCTTTGGAACGAAAATAAGCCATTTCCGTAAAAACTAAACTATAAAGCTTTTTTGAACGTAAACACTAGTTATTGTAAGAAAAATTATAGACAATTAATTTCGCTGGGTCAGATGTGAACCTTTGGTTATGAAAAAGCGCAGCTTTGGAACGAAAATAAGCCATTTCCGTAAAAACTAAACTATAAAGCTTTTTTGAACGTAAACACTAGTTATTGTAAGAAAATTATAGAAAATACATTTCTTTGGGTCAAATGTGAACCTTTGCTATGAAAAAAGCCAAGCTTTGAAACGAAATAAGCTATTTTAAAATGTATAAGAATTATTTATTAAACAGATATCCTCGCTTTTTGAATGGCCAAAGCGTTTAGATTTGCACAAATCCTTGTCTTAATCATCAACCTTTTGTTTTCATAACTCAGATAAGACACGTTTAAACTCTGACTTCAAAAGGGACTCTCCGTAATTATAAACACATGTGGTTTTTAGACTGGAAAAAAGATTTTCTGATAATTGGGAAAAAGGGGCATTTTTTGAATGAAATAATTAAAAGTAAGGAATTATGATCGTAACACAGCAGTGGATGAGAGAGTTTTTCTTTTACATAATAGAAAAAAAGCATACTTAGCGTTTTCTATCGAATATACTCATTATATTCTTAAGGTTTTGTATTGTTGGAGGGGAGGGGGGCTAAGTCCCCCTGAAATTTGAATTTACTAGTAAAACAATTTTTTTTGGAAATAAAGAATGAAAGTGTACTCACATTGAAAATAGAAATATCCATTGTTTCAGAGTTAATAAAATCCAGTGTACTATGCTCGATATGCTAATACATAATGAAAATTAAATTCCAAAGCATGAACATTTTATACGGGGTTTCAATGACGAATTGTTAAGCAGTTCTCTGATTGGCTGCCTAAAAAACAGGTGTCAGCTCGAAAAAAAAACAACTCTGGTTGGAAAACTTGGAGTTGAAACAAATTTGTGCGGGGAATCCCCGTTCATACTGTTATCTTTTTTTTGCAATGTTTAGGAACAGGCGGGGAATCCCCACTCGTTTGGAATGGTACCATCGGGACATAAGCAAATAGCACATACCCTTAGAATAACATGGGAGGGAACATAGTCGTTTATAACGTGTTTAATCACGTGTAGAGGTCCCATAGAATAACAATGGAAGGAACATAGCGCTATAGAATAGCATGGAAGGGAATATAAGTCCTTAAAATAGCATGGGAGGGAATATAAACCCTTAGAATAACATGGGAGGGAACATAGTCGACTAGAATCCATAAGTACATGCTCTGGAAATGTTTTTATAGGGGCAAGCAAATAACATGGAGATTCCTATTGGGGCAAGCAAATTCCATATGTACTTACTACTCGTATCAGAGAAACACCATTGTAGAGGTTCCAAGCTCCTATCTATAAAAATAAAATTTTATAGTGTTTTCCAGAAGAAGCATCACGGATTTGTGTTTATTTGTTGTTGCTGCTTTTTCCATGGGTGATCATATCAACCCATAGGTACTACAATTTCGCAAGAGGGCTCGTTTAAACGAAAATTAAAAGATCTAGTGTCCTTTTTAAGTGATCCAAAAAATTGGAGGACAACTAGCCCCCATCCCACGCATTTTTTCCTGAAAGTCGTCTGATCAAAATTTTGAGATAGCCATTTTATTCAGAATTGTTGAAAGGTACAATTGATATGTCTTTGGAGATGTCAAGTCCCCTCAGAAAACACCAGAGGAAGGGCAGCAAGTTATGAAATTTGCCCATTGTTTACATATAGTATTTGTTATAGGGAAGAATACCGACATTTTCCAAGGGAGGAAGGATATCTTCTGGGGATGGATTTTCTATTGGGTGAATTTCCCATTGGGATGGAAGTTTCTGGGGTTGAACTTTTGAGGGTAAATTTTACATGTGGAGAATTTACCAGAATTCGTATACAGAATGTTCGTTGTTTGTTTTTTTTTCTCGTTAATGATCCCATTGTACATGTAGAGACACTCTGAGGGAACTCTCAGGGGGAAAGTTTTCATCGGAGTTGGAATTCTCTTGGGATCTTTTTTTTGGAGGGGGGGATTTCCACGGGAGAAATTTCCCTGGGGGATTATCACCCGGAGAAATTCTCCATGGACAATTTCTGGGGGATAAACTTTCCAGGGGGGGGGGTATTTTCCAAACAGAGATATTCCCCAATGACCTTAAAAGGGGTCAGAAACTAAATGAATCCAAGTCTTTCTTCAAATAAAGGTATGATAAGGAGCATTTATCTGGCAGAATCGTAAGAAAAAAATTTTGGGAAGGATTTGCAGCAGGGATGGAATTGTCCGGGGGTAATTTCCCGGCAGAAGAATTTTACATGGGAGAAACTTTATATAGAAGAATTTTTCGTGGGGAGATTTTCCCCAGAGGAGGTGGATTTCCTGGGATTATCTGAAAAACGATCAGAAATAAATACAAAAACTAGTTTTTTCTACCGAAAGTAAGGACTGACATTAAAACTTAAAACGTATAGAAAAAATTCCGTATATGACGGGGGCCACTCCCTTCTCAATACCCCCCTTTCTACGCTAATGTTTGACCTTTGTCTAATTTTTTTTAAGAACGATTCTTGAAACATAAGGGCCGAGCCGCCCTTGGAGTATGCTACCATCCACCCTTGGTGGAGAGGGATGAAGCCACCCCCCTCTACGCACGTATTCTTTTCCCTAGATGCATCCAACATAAATGTTGAGATAGAAATTTTGTTAAAAATAGTCAAAAGAACATACAGCAATGCCCTCAGCGTTTACACAACCCATAAAGCCCTGGGACAAGGGTTGTAAGTTATACCCCAGGGGCATAGAAGGTTTTATAGAATGGGTAGCCGTATAAACTTCAGTTGGGGCTCATTTTATTGAAGTTTAGTGTCCTTAATAAGAGTCAAAAGTGATTTGAGGGCAACCCCCCCCCCGCGCCTATCAGTTCTGAAAACAAGCATCCAATCAGAATTTGTAGACATCTATTTTGTTCCGCATTGTTCAAAGGTCCAGTAATTATCCCTTTGGGGATGTCACCCCCCTGGTTGAAGGGCAACCCAGCTTACCTAGCGCTCCGCAACGTCGCTTGACTCCTGGATTGTACCTTATAACATACACAAGAAATACTCTGATTGCAAAAACCTACCAAAAGAAGTGAAAATACTGACCCTCATGCCCACCATACCTGTCAAGCGGAACTCTCGTAGGAAGATGAGCATTAAGCTCCGACAATTAGTTTCTTACTGTTTATATGTTTTTATGACTTTTGTGCTTTCACAGTAGTTCATTTTTTATGGATGAACTAAATAAATCTTTTTCGTTTTCACTATATTTGATGTTAAGTGACCACTTTGAAAGAGGTTTACAAGTGGTAAAAAACTAGTTTCTGAGATTTCAAGATGGACACTATTATAGACAAAATATGACTGAATAGGACATATTTTTGTGTGCTCAAGGGACATATTCAATGACAAAAAAGTTGGCAACCCTGCCCTTGTCAATACCAAAGTATAATCACCTACGGAACAAGTACTGACAAAACCTATCCTCTCCACACTAAAAAAGTGACCCTTTGTCCGCGTCTCAGGAGACGATTCCATACCTATGCGAACATGGCAACTAAATACCGTAGTTACACAATTCAATACAACTTAGGAGAATAGATTGGCTTATTGGCTCGGAGCGATTAAGTTGTACAGCATTTTGCGTCTAGAGGCGCTGAGGTACGCGGGGTCACTTTTAGACAGTTTTGTCAGTACTTGTTCCGTAGGTGATTCTACTTTAGTCAATACTGATTGTTTTCTCCGCTGTTTGATGTAACACAATGGAACAAATTAACCATTGTAGCCCACATTTCAATGAAAACCAATACCAACTTGGTTGTTGGAATGATCGATTTTTATTAACAACAGATTCATAATTAATTATATTTCCAAATCAATATTGTGTACAAATTATTTAATTCTTAACACTGCCCCAGTGATGCCAAACGTGGTACAATTGTACCATTTTGGTACATTTCACCTCTACTGGTACAATTTAGTACAATCACACAAAATATGGTACATTTTACAAAATTATGGTACAATGTGGTACAATTCAGTATTTTGTATCTATGTTTGTATTCTTTCATCTACAAATATTTTATTTTCACCCTGATCTGTTCAGCATAGTCGAGATAAGAGACAGACAAGCAGTCACCTATTTTCCTTTTTTCGTAAACAAACACTTCACTCCAGCGTCCAAAGGTTGCAAAAACATCGTTCTGTGAATCAAGTAGGGCTTCCACTCTCGAATCTTAAAATTCTGGGACATGCCTTAAAAACTCGGGGAGTTTTTGGGGACAAGTCTTAAAGATTCAGGGAATATTTGGGGAAAAAACAAAATGGAATTTCGTTGCGAATATTCGGGAGTCAAAATTTTTTTAGCTTCGGCTTCAGGCTCAAATAGGGCTTGGATCCGCGTAGTAAATCAAGCCTTTTACAGAGTAGGTTTTAGAGCCAGAGCACGGGATTGGAAACCATAGCTGAAAACACTTATTGCTGATATTGCGGCAAAAACTTCAAAATTGTAAAAAAAAAAAAAAAAAAAAAAATAGTGAACTTGTGAACTGTAAAATACCAGTAGCAGTTTTTCATTAAGTCATTAATCTCAGCTATTCATTAATAATATTTAAAAACAAATTGTTTGCGGTTCTAGAAATGTAAATTAAATAGACAAAATTCAACCTATGGATATGGGGCAACATTAAAACTTAAAACAAACAAGAACTAAATTAAACAAGCAAATTTAAATTTAAATTAAAAAGGAATTTCGACTACAATTGACACATTATTGGTTTTTCATGCTGATTCCAAGGTTTTAGGTGTTTACCCCCCCCAAAAAAAAAATTCCCCTGCGGAAAAAAACGGAAAGTACTCTCCCGCTGAAAATACTTCCGCGAAAAATACCCCATGGAAAGTACACCCGCGGAAAATACCCTCCGTGGAAAGTACCCCCGCTGAAAATACCATCGGAAAATACCCCCTCCCCCCCCCCCCCCCCCCATCTGGCGGAAAATACCCCCTCGACACATACATTTTTCTTTCATTGTTTGTTTCTACTATAGGCCCGTTTTTTTAGCACTAATATCTTATATCTAAGATCTTACATCTTTCTGCAAAGATTATCGTTTTTTTAACTCATCTTTGTTCTAAGATCTTACAGCTCACTGATGTTAGCAAAAAGTCTGAAGACCGCCACTGTTCTGCCATATAGAACAATGATGAGATAACTTTGATGATATACTCATCATTGTTCTCAGGCGGCTGATCAGAGCAGAATGATGAAAGACGTTTGCATAAAACGACAAAAGGATGTAAAATCTTAGTTCAAAGATTTCACTTTTAAGCGTTTTCTGACAAAAGATGTAAAATCTTAGCACATTGATGAGTGAAAAAACAGCCCTTATGCTTTCCTTTCTTTCGGTTACCTCATAATTACTATATAGTCACCGATTAACCCGCCCACCCCCTCCCACCAACCCTGCAGCCATCCATGTTTCAAATATAGTACTTATTGCAGTCTCATTTTATAACCAGGGTTCTAGACCAGGGCACTTCGTATTGAAGGAGTTGTCGTAGAAACTTGGAAAAGGGCTCATTCGATTAGAAATTGGAATGGCTAATGACCTTTTTAATAGTGGAAAGTGATTGGAGGACAACTAATCCTCCTCCCACACCCACCCTCCCATTTGCCCATTATGTTTAAAAACTAAATTTTGCCCTAAGATTAAATCAAGATGAACTGTGTTAATACTAATTCGCAATAAGTCATCTCAGCAGTATCCCAAGAACGACTGAGGGTATTATGTTCAGACTCTCGTGGCTACTTCTGCTCCTAAAATTTAACCAAATCAAAATAGCGTAAATGTATCCAAGCTATCAAAGAAAGTAAACAGATTTTTTGCGAATGGTATCAAATTTTCTATTTCAGGTCAACTAGAGGAGGTATGAAACTAAATTAAACACTAATATTTGTGTCCAGATTTTGAAAAGGGTGTATGTTTTTAAAAATTGCTGAAAATTTTTCTCCGGCATACAAATAGCAGGCCAAACTATAAAGTCTTAAAAAACGAAAAGATTTAAACTATTATTTTCTTTTTTCCTGAAAAGACTATGTCAATATAAAACGATCATAAATTAATTAAAAAAAATTCCACAAAATAAGTTTTTCAAAGAAAAGTAAAGAACTCCATTAAACCAAAAATTAGCAAAAATAAAATAAAATAATCTACCAAGCGTGAAAACTACCACAAATCAGCATCGATAAATAAATGAAACCCAAAAGAACAAAAATTACAATAAATAAGCGAGTCAAACTCAAAGCGAACAGAAATTAACATGAGCAGGGTTCAAAACCCTTATGCCTTCCCAAGGCCAGAACATAATTTACACTTACTGAAAAAAATACAAATGAATGTGCATTGTCAGTTTAATATACATATACTGATGTTTAGTAATCAAAATGTTAAATTATTATTTGATTTATTAAAGTAAAAACATTTATGTTTTTTCAGTAAAGAGCAAGTTATGTTCTGTCCTTTGGGAAGGCATAGTGGTTTTGAGCCCTATTCATGTTAATTTCTGCTCGTTTTGAGTTTGAAAAAGTTTGCCAAGTTTATAAATGGCCGAAAAACCGTGACTTTTGTTGGCCTGTAGTAAAATGTTTCTGTTGTAATATGTTACTCTGAACAATTTTCTTCAAGTACTGTCAGGAATAATATACTGTATTAGAAGAGAAAGAAAAAAATAAACGAATGGAGAAAGAAAGTGAATGAAAATGTCTTATCCGAACTTTTTCATAGATAGTACTTTACGTCATCGACGATCCGCGAAGCGTAACATGCAGAAGAAAATTTTGAATATGATACATTTTTTTCGTCTTTAGTACATTTTTTCATGAAATTTATGGTACATTTATTTTGAGGTGTTGGTATTGGTACCCCAGCACTTCCCTATCTCTATTTGTAGCAAACTTCACGAGAGACGGGAGATATCCACCTCTCGACGTTTGAAGTTCTTCAAAAATTAAATAACCGGAGGTTATATAATCATGTTTAGTTACTTATAGTTCTGTCATGAATTTAAACGAAATAGTCAAAATAGATTGTTATTTATTTATTAGAAAACAGTAGCTGTTTTGTAAGCAATGCGAGTCAGGAGAGTTTTAACAATAATTTTCAATTGTTCAAAAATATTAATTATAAGCTTAGAACTGATTATATTGAGCAGCTGAATAAAAAAAAAGCTAAATATGATTTTTTGCATAAAAATTGATTCCATATCGAGGGAATAGAGACTCACAAAATAGCCAATCAGTTATGCTACATCCTGACAAATAAACATTGTCAATGAATGCAATTTGACTAGTGCTAGTATCAGGATAGCTAAGTAAAAACAGTCTTGATTGATGGGTGTGTATCTGTTAATTACGAATGCAAAGCGAAATAAATTATGGGCTAATAATGACACTAAATTATAAAAACAAAAAAGAAAAACCCTGCCACATTTCAATTAATCTTTTATGTCTATGAAGGCACACCACGGATTTTTGTTTGAGATGGAGGGAGGAGTTGGGGGAAGGTACAGTTCAAAAATTAAAACGCATCAAAATTTTGTCTATGTGCAAATATGCGACTCAGAAACAAATTTTAGAGGAGGGAGAGGGGGTGAAAAATTGTAGCCTCCCTCTCCCAATACTGGCTTGAAGGCTCTAAGTAAGATAGAAAGCCAAATCATGACAATACACTATTATAGGCTAAAACTCCTCAAGGATTGGCGACTATTGAGGTGCTAAAGAGAATATATTCAAATCCGTAGAAAAGAATCGTATATATTTATATGTTTAGCCTTTAGTAAATAAAGACTTTATAGCCTATATTAGATTGAAAAGTTAAGGAAAAATATAATGACATTTCCATTCCGAATATTATCAAATAACAACAAGAGTAGCCACGCAGACATGGTGAATTTTGTTGGTTTTGAAAAATTCAATCAAGGAGAAGGATCGGTACTTTCCCATTATCAAAGCCTCTCTAAAAAGTCAAGTTTGGTTAATGCTAATGAAATAAAATAAAATAGGATGAATATGTAATAGTTTAGAAACAAATTTGGGCTTATTTATTTGCATATTAGGGGGAAGGGGGGGGGGGGGTAAAGCATTGCATATATTAAATACGTAACCTAACCTAACCTAGGCAATAGGATTTTACCTAGGTAACCTAGGTAAAATCCAAAAAAAGCAATATATAGCAAATCCAAAAAAGCAAAAAAAAGCAATAGGATTTTACCTAGGTAACCTAGGTAAAATCCAAAAAAGCAATATATATATATATATATATATATATATATATATATATATATTATATATATATATATATATATATATATATATATATATATATATAATATATATATATATATATATATATATATATATATATATATATATATATATATATATATATATATATATATATATATATATATATATATATATATATATATATATATATATGCAACGAACTGAGTGTATAAAGGACAATTCACCTTTTTGCTTTTATATGTATTTTGCTTTCAGTGAAGCACAAGTGAATTTTATGTCATGCGTGGAGGGGTATTAATTTTTGTTCGTTCACAGAGCTCTTATTTAACTTTTGACCTATTCTTATGTGTAGGTCATTTGCTATGCCGCTTCTATAAAGTTGAGCATGAAAATGCTCTTTGTACCCAGAGTAAAAGGAGGAATAGGAGTGGTAAATTATAGGAATGTATGCCAGTCACTTTTTTGAAGAAATGCGATTGAGATGCTCCAAAGGGACGATGAAATTGGATGTTTGGAGAGAGATTGGCTACCACCGGTCTTGAACGAAGTAGTTGAGGAACATGTTTTGACGCTAGTGGAAGAGGTCCCAGATCAGTTAAAGGAAACAGCGGAAACTTAAAGAGAATTGAGATCAAAGGAGTGTTTCAGGACGGATTGAGTCAGATAGAAGGAAAAAGGGTCATAGATGATTACATATGGAACCGAGAGGGACGATTTTTCATACCATGTTAAAGAAACAAAACCTTTCATGAATTTTGATGCGGCTTTCAAAAATCTAAATGAAGTACCGTGTGACACTAGAGAAAGAGAGGTGATGTTCATGCTGATACACACCATATTACCTTACCGGGATAGAATAAGTCGTTTCAAGAAGGGCGAAATAAAAGAGTGCAACCTGTGCCATGAAATGGTGGTTGATGGTTTACAGCATGAATTTATAGAATGTATTTTTAACAAAGAAGTTTTTAGTTTTATTTTTGATGTTTTTAGGGGTGAGAATATAGAGATGGTGAGTTTAAATAGTAAAAAAAAATTGTTGAAGTTAGATTTTGAAAGAAAAGGTGAAGAAAAGAGGCAGAAAGGAATGTTATTGCTATATGGGCATGTACCCATATTTGGAAAATGAGGAAAATGAAAAAGAGAGTTGAGTTAGAAAGATTTAAAGGAGTAGTTAGGGGGAAAGTAGAGCTTTTGAGAAACAGTAGAAAATGGAATGAAAGAATTGATGAGGAGTGGATAGAGAGTTTGGTAAATAGTTTTTTTTTTTTTTTTTTTTTAGGCAATCAAGTACAGTATGAATTTTATTTGGAAATTTAAAGTTTTTGGGTAATTTTTTAGAATTTTTGAACCCTTCTTCCTAAATAAGTATTGTGTTGTTTAAAAAAAAAAGAAGAAAAAAAAGAGTGTCAACTTGTTGAGAGCAAGACTAGATTTCTTTACCACGAAAGTCTAATTAATGTTTTTTCCTAAATCAATAATGTAGAAGTTTACTTTACGCTTCAACGCTCCCCTACTTGAGCATTAAGGCCGGACGATATGATTACTGAAAATTAGCTATGCAGAAGAGATCCTGCCGTACAAAAATGGGGCAGTTATCTTTTGATGAATACAAACGGGTTTAGAAGGGGGTCTTTAACTTGACTCTGCAAAATTTGAATAGCAGGGTTTCGAGCTCTCACCTGATTTTAAAAGAGAAAATCGCACGAAAGGTAAAAAGCGGACAGATATGAAGAAGTTTGTTTCGCTCTCAGCATTAGCTTTTAGTCAAATTGAGGAGACTAGAAATTTAAAAAAGAAGAAGAATCAATTAAAGAAAAACATAAGGACGATTGATAAAACATTGACAAGAAAGAATACGCTTATTTAGGGTAAATTATTTGACCATTCATAGAGTATGCAATATTTTGATTGTTTAAACAGGAATTTTCATTAGGAAAGGGAAAAAAAAACGTTCTAACCTGGTTGTGTCACAAAAGAGTAAGGGTCTAAATGTGAAACTTCAGTGGATGCTGAGGGGTATTTCGAACTAAATGAAAATCCACTGTGTCTATCCTGGTCATATGGAAGGAAGAATAAAATTTGAAAAATAATTATAGGCTAAAGAGAAAAAAACTTAACGATGATTGATAAAATATTGACATAAAGAAAACGGTTATTTTGGGGCAAATTATTTGGGAATTTAAAATTATGCAATTTTTCGATTCTTTACGTACATGATTTATCACTGAGAAAGGAGGGAATGTTTCAACCCACATGGGTTCCAAAAGAGTAAGGGTGTCAATGTGAAACGCTAGTGAATTTTGAGGGGTAAATTTTTTACTAAATCAAATGACACTATGGACAAATGGCTGATAAAAAAGGCGTATCTGTAATACCTTAGGAATAGCTAAGGGTTTTTACTCGAAACTTTCAGGCCACCTACTGCTGTTACTTCTGCAACGGCTGCGACCATTCATTAATTTGACTGTAACTCCTTGCGACTCTGAACACTTCCAATTGTGACTGCTTTCAGGTAATTTTAAAAGAGTTATTGATCAACATCAGAGCACACTATTTGAATGCGGGTTGTTAAATATTTCTCTCAGCAATAGCCTTAGAAGAGCCGAGGGTATTACGTTGAAACTTTCAGGGCTTGTTGAAAAGGATGCTGGAAAGTAATTTGAGGGAAAAGGGGTTACAATCCTGACAACTCAGATTTATATATCTGTTGCGCCTCACCCCAAACAGACCCTGAGGAAAGAATGAAAAATTATGCAGCTTATTGATTGTTTCTATGTAGTATTTATGATTGAGAAGGGGGGGAGGGCTATATCCTGGGTATAACAAAAAAAAAGATGATGATATTACGGTGAAACTTCATGACGTTTTGACCATTTTGAACATGGTGGCTAATTTTGATCAAATGTCTTTGGAAGAAGGGTAGCGAAAAAAGGGCTTGGGAGCGAAACGGGTTGGTATCAGTGTCCTTTACTCTTATAAAAAGCAATAAAACTTTCAATTTTCAGCTGAATGAGCACCTTCCAAAGTTTCTACAACAACTCCTCCCATGCTGGAAAGGATTAATAAATTGAAACCCTATTGCTCTTTACTTAAATTGCGTTTCAGAAATTTTTATTGAAAACCGCCAACAATTTCATCATTTCAACCCAAAATTTAAAGAGGGCTAATTAAATTGTGATAAAATGATTTATTCTGGTACACAAAAAGTGAACACAGTGAGTTGAGAGAAACAACACATCCTATAGAGATAAAAATACGTATATCATTAGGTCATAACAGTAGAGATGCCCCTATTGATCGTGACCCTACACCATATATGGGCATAGAACCACGTGGTTTATGGTTTTCTCACTGAGAATGAAAAACAGAATTTTTCTCACTTGAAAAAACATGATTTTTCTCACTTTTATGGATGTTTCTTGGACGATTATGTGTGTTTTATGGTTTTTGTCAGTGAGAATTTGAAAAAAAACAGGAATTTTGTCACATTTTTGTATGGTTTTATGGACTTTCTCAGTGAGAATGAAAAAACAGGAAGTTTGTCACATTTATGTCTGTTTTTATGGATGTTTATGTGTGTTGATTATTTGACGGTTTTATGGATTTTGTCAGTGAGAATGGAAAAACAGGAACTTTGTCACTTCCTTCTTGTTGTTGTTCAATGCAGATGTTATGATCCGGAAATAGTATTTGTTATTGTTATTCGATCCAGATGTTATGAGGTTCCGAGAAACAGTTAATGACATTTCCTTCCTGTTCGAGGCAGATGTTATGATCCGGAAATAGTATTTGTTATTGTTTCCGAGCCAAATGTTATGAGTTCCCGGGAAACAGTTAATTAATGTCTGACAGATAACGTAAAGTTAATTAATGTCTTTGGATTTCGAACAGAAATGTTTCCGAGAAACAGTTAGATCACACATGATGTCATGATTGTTTGAATTGTCTCCAGCGCGAAGTTTATTAATGTCTGGAGTTCTTCCAGAAGAATCGTTTCCGAGCAAATGTTTTGATCTTAGCGCGCGAAAAGGTTTCTTATTAATTTGAAATGCATTAGCGCAGAGATTCCAAACAAAAGAACACGCTGAATTACGTTTAGGGATTATTTGGGCGAAACTGTTTTAGACAGGTTATGGAATTATTTCGGCGAAACATTTAGAGACATTTTAAAAGATGATTTATGAAGAACTTGCGGTTGAGGTTTTGAGTGTGGTCGTTATAATACACAAGTTCCATTTGAACAGTGTTGTGAGGTCCTCTACCCCAACCCCAAAGGGCTCCAATCCCTCTACCTCAACCCCGAAGGAAGCCCCCGTACTCAAAGGTTCTCTGGGCTTCCAAAGGGCCCCAGGCACCCCCAAAGGCCATCATCCTGTCCCCAAATGCCCCCCAGGCTCCCAACTGGCCCACCGGACCCAAAGGCCCTCCCCAGACCCCAAAAAGCCCTACCCGAGCCCCTAAAGGCCATACCCGGTCCCCAAAGGTCCACCAGACCCCCAAAGGCCCTCCACCAGTCCCCAAAGGCCCTCTCCCGGTCCCCAAAGGTCCACCAGGCACCCAAGGACCCCCAGACCCCAAAAAGGCCATACCCGAGCCCCCAAAGGCTCTCCTTCGGTCCCCAAAGGTCCACCGGGCTCCCAAAGGACCAATCGGCCCTCAAGTGCCGCCCAGACCCCTAAACACCCTCCCCAGGCTCCCAAAGGCCCTCCCCAGACCCCAAAAGCCCTACCCGAGCCCCCAAAGGCCCTCCCCTGGTCCCCAAAGGTCCCCCCGGGCTCCCAAGGGGCCAGTCGGCCCTCAAGTGCCGCCCAGACCCCTTAAACATCCTCCCCAGGCTTCCAAAGGCCCTCCTTCGGTCCCCAAAGGCCCTCACCGGGGCTCCCAGGGCTCCCAAAGGACCAATCGGCACTCAAGGGCCCCCCCGACCCCCAAAGGCCCTTCCCGGGCCCCCAAAGGCCCTCCACCGGTCCTCAAAGGTCCCCCGGGCTCCCAAAGGGCCAGCCGGCCCCCAAGGGTCCCCCGGACCCCCAAAGGTCCTCCCCCGGTCCCAAAAGGTCCACTGGACTCCCAAAGACCCTCCCCCGGTCCACAAAGGTCCCCCGGGCTCCCAAAAGACCACTCAATCCTCAAGGGCCCCCGGATCCCCAAAACGCCCTCCCTGGGCCACAAAGGTCCTCCCCCGGTCCCCATACATGCACACAAAAACTTACACACACACGCCAAAACTTACACACACACAAAAACTCACACACACACACACAAACTTACATATGCACACGAAAACTTACATACACACAAAAACTTACACCCACACGCAAAAAACTTACATGCACACAAAAACTTACATGCACACAAAAACTTACACACACACAAAAACTTACACACACACACACACACACACACACAAAAACTTACACACAGTTTTTGTTCGTTTGTGTGTGTGTGTAAGTTTTGGCGTGTGTGTGTGCGGGTGTGAGTTTTTGTGTGTGTGTAAGTTTTGGCATGTGTGTGTAAGTTTTTGTGTGTGTGTGTAAGTTTTCGTGTGTGTGTGTAAGTTTTTGTGTGTGTGTGTAAGTTTTTGTGCGTGTGTGTAAGTTTTTGTGTGTGTGTGTGTGTGTAAGTTTTTGTCTGTGTGTGTGTTTGTGTGTGTAAGTTTTTGTGTGTGTGTAAGTTTTTGTGTGCATGTAAGTTTTTGCGTGTGTGGGTGTAAGTTTTTGTGTGTATGTAAGTTTTCGTGTGCATGTGCAAGTTTGAGTGTGTGTGTGTGTGTGTGTGTGTGAGTTTTTGTGTGTGTGTAAGTTTTGCCGTGTGTGTGTAAGTTTTCGTGTGTGTGTGTAAGTTTTCGCGTGTGTGCGTAAGTTTTTGTGTGTGTTTGTGTGTGAGTGTGTAAGTTTTTGATGCGTGTGTGTAAGTTTTTGTGTGTGCGTGGGTAAGTTTTTGTGTGTGTGTAAGTTTTTGTGTGCATGTAAGTTTTTGTGTCCATGTAAGTTTTTGCGTGTGGGTGTAAGTTTTGTGTGTGTGTGTGTAAGTTTTTTTGTGAGTGTGTGTGTAAGTTTTTATGTGTGTGTAAGTTTTTTCGGGATGTGTGTGTTTAAGTTTTTGTGTGTGTGAGTGTAAGTTTTTGTGCGTGTGTGTAAGTTTTTGTGTGTGTGTGTGTGTGTAAGTTTTTGTGTGCATGTAAGTTTTTGTGTGCATGTAAGTTTTTGCATGTGGGTGTAAGTTTTTGTGTGTGTGTGTGTAAGTTTTTGTGTGTGTAAGCTTTTTGTGGGTGTAAGTTTGTTGTGTGTGTGTGTAAGTTTTTGTGCGTGTGTGTAAGTTTTTTGTGTGCATGTAAGTTTTTGTGTGCATGTAAGTTTTTGCGTGTGGGTGTAAGTTTTTGTGTGTGCGTGTAAGTTTTTGTGTGTCTAAGCCTTTGTGTGTGGGTGTAAGTTTTTTGTGTGTGTGTGTAAGTTTGTGTGTGTTTGTGTGTGTGTGTGTGTAAGTTTTTGTGTGTGTAAGTTTTTTTGTGTGTGTGTGTGTAAGTTTTTGTGTGTGTGTAAGTTTTTGTGTGCATGTAAGTTTTTTGTGTGCATGTAAGTTTTTGCGTGTGGGTGTAAGTTTTTGTTGTGTGTGTAAGTTTTGGCGTGTGTGTGTGCGGGTGTGAGTTTTTGTGTGTGTGTGTAAGTTTTTGCATGTGTGTGTAAGTTTTTTGTGTGTGTGTGTAAGTTTTCGTGTGTGTGTGTAAGTTTTTGTGTGTGTGTGTAAGTTTTTGTGCGTGTGTGTAAGTTTTTATGTGTGTGTGTGTGTAAGTTTTTTTTTTTGTGTGTGTGTGTGTGTGTGTGTGTAAGTTTTTGTGTGTGTGTAAGTTTTTGTGTGCATGTAAGTTTTTGTGTGCATGTAAGTTTTTGCGTGTGGGTGTAAGTTTTTTTGTGTGTATGTAAGTTTTCGTGTGCATATGTAAGTTTGTGTGTGTGTGTGTGTGAGTTTTTGTGTGTGTGTAAGTTTTGGCGTGTGTGTGTAAGTTTTTGTGTGCATGTATGGGGACCGGGGGAGGACCTTTGTGGCCCAGGGAGGGCGTTTGGGGGATCCGGGGCCCTTGAGGATTGAGTGGTCTTTTGGGAGCCCGGGGGACCTTTGTGGACCGGGGGAGGGCCTTTGGGAGTCCAGTGGACCTTTGGGGACCGGGGGAGGACCTTTGGGGGTCCGGAGGACCCTTGGGGGCCGGCTGGCCCTTGGGAGCCCGGGGGACCTTTGAGGACCGGTGGAGGGCCTTTGGGGGCCCGGGAAGGGCCTTTGGGGGTCGGGGGGGGGGGGGCCTTGAGTGCCGATTGGTCCTTTGGGAGCCCTGGGAGCCCGGTGAGGGCCTTTGGGGACCGAAGGAGGGCCTTTGGAAGCCTGGGGAGGGTGTTTAAGGGGTCTGGGTGGCACTTGAGGGCCGACTGGCCCCTTGGGAGCCCGGGGGGACCTTTGGGGGACCAGGGGAGGGCCTTTGGGGGCTCGGGTAGGGCTTTTGGGGGTCTGGGGAGGGCCTTTGGGAGCCTGGGGAGGGTGTTTAGGGGTCTGGGCGGCACTTGAGGGCCGATTGGTCCTTTGGGAGCCCGGTGGACCTTTGGGGACCGAAGGAGAGCCTTTGGGGGCTCGGGTATGGCCTTTTTGGGGTCTGGGTCTTGGGTGCCTTTGGGGACCGCCTGGGGACTGGGTTGGACCTTTTGGGAGCCGAGAGAGGACCTTTGGGGACTGGTGGAGGGCCTTTGGGGGTCCGGTGGGCCAGTTTGGAGCCTGGGGGGCATTTGGGGACAGGATGATGGCCTTTGGGGGTGCCGGGGGGCCCTTTGGAAGCCCAGAGAACCTTTGAGTACCGGGGGCTTCCTTCGGGGTTGAGGTAGAGGGATTGGAGCCCTTTGGGGTTGGGGTAGAGGACCTCACAACACTGTTCAAATGGAACTTGTGTATTATAACGACCACACTCAAAACCTCAACCGCAAGTTCTTCATAAATCATCTTTTAAAATGTCTCTAAATGTTTCGCCGAAATAATTCCATAACCTGTCTAAAACAGTTTCGCCCAAATAATCCCTAAACGTAATTCAGCGTGTTCCTTTTGTTTGGCATCTCTGCGCTAATGCATTTCAAATTAATAAGAAACCTTTTCGCGCGCTAAGATCAAAACATTTGCTCGGAAACGATTCTTCTGGAAGAACTCCAGACATTAATAAACTTCGCGCTGGAGACAATTCAAACAATCATGACATCATGTGTGATCTAACTGTTTCTCGGAAACATTTCTGTTCGAAATCCAAAGACATTAATTAACTTTACGTTATCTGTCAGACATTAATTAACTGTTTCCCGGGAACTCATAACATTTGGCTCGGAAACAATAACAAATACTATTTCGGATCATAACATCTGCCTCGAACAGGAAGGAAATGTCATTAACTGTTTCTCGGAACCTCATAACATCTGGCTCGAATAACAATAACAAATACTATTTCCGGATCATAACATCTGCATTGAACAACAACAAGAAGGAAGTGACAAAGTTTCCTGTTTTTCCATCCTCACTGACAAAATCCATAAAACCGTCAAATAATCAACACACATAAACATCCATAAAAACAGACATAAATGTGACAAACTTCCTGTTTTTTCATTCTCACTGAGAAAGTCCATAAAACCATACAAAAATGTGACAAACTTCCTGTTTTTTCATTCTCACTGAGAAAGTCCATAAAACCATACAAAAATGTGACAAAATTCCTGTTTTTTTTTTTTTTCAAATTCTCACTGACAAAAACCATAAAACACACATAATCGTCCAAGAAACATCCATAAAAGTGAGGAAAAATCATGTTTTTTCAAGTGAGAAAAATTCTGTTTTTCATTCTCAGTGAGAAAACCATAAACCACGTGGTTCTATGCCCATATATGGTGTAGGGTCACGATCAATAGGGGCATCTCTACTCATAACAAAAAAATACTGCGCAAAACACATTTCATACCTCTTTCCCTACATAGCATGATCAAATAGAAAAAAAATATTGGTAAACGTAAAAGAAAAAAACAAAACTTTGTTAGTATTAATTATTTGGTATGGTATGAAAAAAAGATATAGAAATAGTGCAATTCATCCTTTTCTTCTAATATAAACACTTTACCAGCAAAATTCTTAGTAAAACTTCGAAAATTTATATATATATATAATATATATATATATATATATATATATATATATATATATATATATATATATATATATATATATATATATATATATATATATATTATATATATATATATATATATATATATATATATATATATATATATATATATATATATATATATATATATATATATATATATATATATATATATATATATATATATATATATATATATATATATATATATATATTTGTATATTGAGCTTTTAGACTTGCTTCCAATTTAACTTCGTCCAAAATAATGTGAAAAATAGAGGCGCACAAGCATTCTACAGTTGAAAAGTATCCCCACAGAGTTAGCTTTGGGAAAACTTTTGAGTAAATAAGTATTCAGCAAAAAAAAACATGCTTTATGAATAATGATGAATAAGAAGAATCGTTCCTTTCTAAGGGCGCAAGTTCTTTCCCATTCTTGGCCTTCTTGAAATCTTTACCACCTATGAAATGTTATTGTCTCTTGAGGGAAAATTCTATAAAAACGTCCTCAAGTGGGACCTAGCTATTATGTTTATCCTCTTTCCATAATGAGGATGAAGATAAAAACTAAAATTTCGAAGTTTTGCTGCGAAGTTCGCTTAGTTATTAGGCTTTTAGGTTAAAACTTTCAGGGCACGATGAGGGGGATGTTCAAATGATATAAAGGCAATGCTTACATACAACTAAACTGTAAATATAGTGTTTGAGATTCAACAAAAAATTGTTTGTTATCTCTATCACCTTTCTTGGACCCGCTTTTTGTTGTTTTGTTTATCACCTTTTCTTGGAGTCATCTTTCTTGGACCCGCTTCATACTATGCTTTGTTTTTTAAGAATCTCACGTACCGTTTTCGTTATAAGCTTGTTTCGTCTGTCGGTCCTTAGGATTTTCAAAGCACTAAAAAAAACTTTCGACGACAACGTTGGAGAAAGGAAGAGAAAGCACAAATATTACTGCTAATTTTAGATTTTCGTATAACTCGGTTCCGGAAGAGAGTTTTTCTTCGAAAAAAAAAAAAAAAAAAAAAACACAAGTAGATAACCACATCCATATTTTTCAATATTTTCAACATTGGTAAGACTTTGCTTCATCCGCTCTTGTTCGATTTTTTCAATCCCAAGATATTTTCCCCTAATTTCAAATTGAAGGGGTTTTCAAGGATTTTTTCTCCCTATTTCAAATGAAGGGTTGGAGAGAACCAGGCCGTATTGACTGAGCTGACACAGGGTCAACCATTGCTGCATATTTGTAAATGTCAAAATCGAAACGAAATTGAGTTTGGATCTGCTGCACAGGTTCGATGTAAGAAGATTTTGCGGCACTAAGGATCTTTTCAACAGCGTCTTGGGGCACACCAGGATCTGATTTTAGCACCAAGAGAGAGTTCTGCCTATGTGTGGATCCAAATAAATACTTTCGAGGTGGAATGCATTTGTTGACTTTACATAGTCCTTCTTCATGAAGCTCAAAGACAGTTCCTTGAAAAGAGATTCAGCCTCTAGTTTCAGGCAGTAAAAAGATGGTCTGTCAACTTGAAAAGCTACATTGAATTCAGTAAGATATCCTAATGAAAAGGAACAAATTTCCAACTTGACACTTCATGACTGAGTTGAGTTTTGTGTATACAAGCTCATTGAGTTATGGGCGCCCATAAGGGGGAGGGGTCAGGGGGGGGTTGCCCCCCCTGGCTGAATTACGTTCCCTTACATTTTGTTTTTAAGAGTTATATTATATAGTATTGGATGTGCCGATTAGACCAGGTAAATTAGCTTCCCGAAAGCTTCCGAAAGATCGTCAAAAGCTGAAAAAGTTTAAATACGTTTTTTTGAGGGTCCCAAATAAGAGCCCTGTAAGTTTGAGGCAAATTCTGACTTCCGCTAAAAGTTTTGAAGGGTCAAAAACGTGCGAAATGTTCTTAATTTTTTTTTTTTTTAGTTTTAATCTTCATTTTAGGTATATAAGCCTATATTCCCGTTTAAATTTACAGAAATAAGAT
>CM051269.1:14174954-14412454 GCA_027921565.1 Artemia sinica | reverse complement strand
TTACCACGGCCAGGCACCTATTGATCCAACGAGTGATTGCGTAATATGCCTTACCACGGTCAATCATCTATTACTAGGACCGGTATATGCCTTAGCAGACAGGTTTCTGAGCCAACACCCATTTTCTGAGCCAATCAGAGAAATGTATAAGGAATTACAAAAGAATGTATGTGCAGTTTCACGGGTTCATGCCTTACCATGGGTAGGTATATATATTTTACAACTATAAGCCTTGTTAGACATGTTTTCCTAGGTTCAATAGCATAAACTCGACTTCGTCATATTACGTATTCAAAGGTTTAATACACTTTTCTGTAAAAAATACTGGTTTCAGTCGTAGTGTAGGATAATATTGTTTTTTCATATAAATAATGTTTTAACTAAAGATACGGCCAAGCCGAGCATATTTCTGAGTCAGAATTTGTCAGACAATAATAACCTCTAGCCTGAAGGTACCTTGCATCTGTCCAAAATTGATCGCATATGGCGTTTAGATATCAAAAAATTGTTCATTTTGCTCAGGAATGCATCGCTGATAATTATAGAAAGGAATGCTACAGTCACAATTATTTTAATTTGAAAGTTGTATCATTGCGTAAACTAACTCAATTTGCGAAAAAAGGTATCTGATAATGATAAAAAGTTGTATCGTTGCGTAAACAAACTCAATTTGCGAAAAAAGGTATAGCATTTGCGAACTGGATTGTATAATGGTGGTAAAAAAGGTTAAACTGCATACCAGTTAAGGTAAGCCCGAAGGGGTTGCTAATTTAGAATAACATTGTAAATCAATCTATGATAACGGTCAACGATGACAGAGATTACCTTGTGACTTGACCTAGCCTTACTTCTCGGATTTGTTCTGTATAATACAGAAGTACCATTTGAACAGTGTTGTCGATATAAAATATGCTCTAACATTGTAGTATACTAAAAAGTTGATATTAATAGAGATGTAGATGCCAAGAAAAGAATTTTAATAAAGAAATTCAGAACAATCTTTAGAAATCCTTAGAAATCGAGTAGTGAGGTGATTATAAGTTTTGAGCATCAAGGATCGCAACCATCAATAACCCTAATCACCAAGGAACCAACCTCCAAAGTTCCCCTATCCCCAGCCTCCAAGGGCATAACCCAAATTTGTGGGCCCCTCCCCTATTTTTTATACTTTTTTTGAAGCTTTTTTTTACTTTTTTAATTTTTTTTTAACATGATATATTTTTTTTTTCAACTTTTTTTTACATGTCTTCGAATGTTATAAAAACATACTTAACGGCATAAGAAATTCACATTTGATGTTTTTCCAAATTCAAAATGAGAATGATATAGATATTTTAGTCGTGACTGTTACTATTAGAAAAATAATGTTTGCAGTAGCACTTTTTTTGGAGTGAAATTTTTTATGCACTTAGAAATTATTCAACTTCTTATTTTCGCATCTTAAAATGACATGAAATATGCTTGCGGCTCTACCAATCGCACTCTATGCTTGCTCATAGACACGATACGGCTTTCCCACTGGTACTCTATGATGGGTTATCGACACTACCTATTTTATTGCATGTATTAAATTAGTATTTATTACGCAGTGGAAGGATAAACTCATAATTTATGTCTTTTAAAAAGTGAAGATGAAGTATTTTAAGAAAGTGTGTTCACATGATAGTGTTATTGTAGAATTGAATGCTGACATGGAGGAGTATTTGAACTATGAAATAAGTGCAAGTGGTTAGCACTATTGGAAAACATATGCGTGCATTGTCATGACAGTAAGGAATTAAATTTCTTTGGAGTACCAGAAAAAAAATCAATTGTGCAAATGGTGGATATGCGAGACTGAGATCTCGGAGATGATTGCACTCAAAGAGAAATACCAACATAAAAATAATCGCTGATGAAGAGGGGTATCTTCTTGCTAGGGCTTCTGGTAACAAATTACCTACTGATACATCATATCATCAGCTTTCGGGTATTAGCATTCAACAGAAGCTCAAAAGAAGACAGGCGTACTCTTCTACTAATATCATAAGCCATATCTTGTCTACATGCCAGAACTGTTTACCTGTGTAAAAAATAAAGTGGTAATAGACAATGAAATTGCCGGAAAAATAAAATAGGCATTGGTAGAAAGTATCACTAAGGAATATAAAGATGAATCGATGAAAAACATAGGGCCAGCAAACGTTACTAGCATCATTAATCAAACAGTCAATGAACCAAATAATAACAAAGACGAAACGCATATTGAACCTGTCGACGATACACCAGTAAAAATTTTGTATGACTCAAAATGGATTAATGATTATTCTACTGATTACGAGCTAAGAGAAGAGAGTAGCTATAGCATCAAGTGAGAACGTGATGATGAATTATTTTATGGAACATATTCAAAATGTCCAAATTGTTTCAATGATATTAATAACATTATTTCATTAAAAAAATATATTATGCATTACATTGTTATGTGTTCATTATTTTTAGAGTATGCTAGCATATCAAACGTTTAGAATGTCTATTAAAAACCTCGGAGATGTAAGAAAAGGAATTTTGCATACATTCTATGTTGGATAGATAGGTAAAACATGGAGAAAATCCATGGAATAACATGGAGAAGATGTTGATAAAAAAAAAAATCATTCACTCTGACACTTAGATTTTTTGTCAATTTTAGCCTATTTATCCGAAAAAAGGATGTTGATATAGAATTTAATGACTCTGATACTTAAATTTTTTTTCAATTTTTTAATCTGACATAATCCGACAAAGGATGTTGATAAAGCATTTATTCACTCTTATACTTAGATTTTGTTAATTTTAAATTCATTATCAACACCCTTTGTCAGACAGGTCAGGATAAAATTGAAAAAATCTAGGTATCAGAGCAAATATATTCTTTATCGACATCCTTTGCCGAATATGTCGGTTACATTGTCAGAACTTAAATGTCAGAGTGATGAAATTCTGTATTAACATCATAGTGAACAAACTCTTCATCAACATTCTTTTCGATATCATTTGTCGGGTAAATGTTGGATAAAAATTGACAATATCTAATATATATATATATATATATATAATATATATATATATATATATATATATATATATATATATATATATATATATATATATATATATATATATATATATATATATATAATATATAGATATATATATATATATATATATATATATATATATATATATTAGTATTAAGAAGCATAGCTCCAGCATTTGGATTGGGGGAGGGGGAGGGCACGAGGTGGTCCACATCTGGGATAATCAATGGGCATGGGTTATCCTTTAGGGGAAAGCAATGGCGGTTCTGGGCTCTTGAATTTGCTTATATTTACAGCAAATACTAAGTATTATTATATAATTATTACAAGAAGTAAGTAACTTACTTACTTTAACTAGGTAAGTACGTAGTACTTACGTGTGCCCTGGCTTGCAAAAAATTTCAAAAAACTACAAAATGATTAAAAATGTTAGATTATTTATTTAGATTTGTGCCCCTAAAATTTTTTTTGGGCACACAGGTTGAATGCCCCCTCAACACCCCGTACTCTAAAAACCACCCGTGGGGAAAGAGGTGTTGAAGAACTAGTGAAAAACACAAGCCTTAGTATGTTTTTTTAAAGATGTCTGAAAATTCGGATGATTCTGTTCCAAATTTTCTCCCCATTAGTTGAAAGTCCTCTTTGTTAAAAGAGGCCATCACAAATATAAGCCAGAGCTGATGCTGTATCATTAATTGGATCACGTTTTTAATTAATTTGGGCAATTTGAGCTGCTGTCACTGTTAAGAATGTCTTCACTTTCTGTTATTGTCAGTAAGAAGACGTAGATGGGAGTCAATCCCTTTTCAATATCTTTTCTTCTGTTCCACTTTCTGTTGCTTTTTAAAGTTGGTTTGAAACCAAAGAAAGGAAGCAACGAGATCTGCTCTTTGTTGAAAGCTGAACAAAGCTGGTGTTTATGGAATTGGTTAAAGAACCAAAAGGTTTTATGGCCATCTTACATTGCTGAGCTTACGGACGCGCTTATTCTGAATTAATAATCTATAGAATATGTAGCAGTCCATCTGTCCAAATCCTGGTACCAAATGTGGGTATGCTCTTCCAACTGACAAGGGGGGGGGAATGTACCAAATAGTTAAAAAGTAAAGATAGCCCGTTTTCCTTTCCTAAGTCTTCAATAGGACATTTTTCCTTCGAGCGATAACAAAAAAAAGTTACTCTTTAGCAAAGACGTTACTCAGCTAAATTCAAAACATTATGGAGTACATAAATAGACAAATGCAGACGCATCAAACAAACACAAATTAAGTAGTGGACTCAGCTTTTACTAAGGCTGTCAGCAATGAGTTGTTGCAGACGACAAGAGTGCAAGCCTACTGTAAACAAACTTTTTGGGTGGGTGAAGGTGAGTTGTTGGGTTTCCTTTTTGTTTATTGACGCTAAAGTGCGAATTTGGCCCTACTTGGGCTTGTGATAGTCGTTTTTCAGTAATAATACTATCTTATGTTACTTTAAAATTACAATTGTTTTTTTTTGCAGTGACCTAACTTATGTGACCTAAACTTGCTTCAAAAACAGGTAACGTTTTTAAGCAATTCCATTTTATTCATATACAACATCGTTGCTTAAAGAACCAAGGCAATCAAATACCAAAACATACATATCATCGATGAATCAGAATAAACGAAAGATTCTGTAAAACAACTTAAAATGTATGCACTACTTAAATAAGACAGTAAGTAGAAATGACGAGAAAAAGAGACGAGGCAAGATGGCGGATTAGGAATCCTCAGCAGAAAATCAAAAACTGCGGAACCTCACGATCTTTACGGTTATCAAAAACACCCAAAATTGTGAGTCAGAGGGCAATGAAAAGAAATAATATTACTGAAAAATATTATAGAAAAAAGTCTTAAGCTTAGTATTGATTGGTATCATTTGTAAGCTGAACATCTAGATCAAAATTTTCGTAAAAAACTCCTTCCAAAAAGTGTTATAGGAATAGTAACAGAATAAAAAAAAAAAAGTCTTAAGCCTTGTATTGATTGATATCATTGATGATATCATGTAAGTGAACGTCAAATCCAAATTTTGTCATAAAAAAAAAATCCTTTCAAGAAGTTTTATAGAAAATAGTAACAGCATAAAAAAAGTCTTAAATCTTGTCTTTGAGCGATATAATTCACCCTGGCATAAGCATTTGTTATAAGTGGTTTGTTTTTGGAAAGCCGGCTATGATTGGACAGCATTGGAAAATTCGAAGGGCTCCGATTCAGAGTCCAGTCTAAGCTGGACCTTCTCCTGGCAGGGCAAATAATGTTAATCAAGACGAGGTCTGCCTGTTGAGCAGCGTTAAGATTAAGGCCTATTCACTTTAAGACAAAGCTGATTTTGTATCTAAAACTAACAGCTAAGGTAGTAAGGATATCAAAAATTAAATATTTTTCTCCCTGAAAAATATTATATGAACATTAAAACCTTATGTTCTTTTGGTTGTTTCAAAGTTATCATGTTTTAGAATATTACCAACCATACTTTGGTCAATGCTGGAGACATTGGACCTTCAGAAATCGGGTAATCCGGGTAGCTTATTATTCAAATTTTACGAAGCTAAAAATTCAAATATTAACGATCTGTTGGTTTCAAAAAACACATTTACACTTCGTACGAAAGTTAAACATCTTCTTAAGCTCTTTGGTGCCATAGGCTATGCTTTTATTAGCCAATTTTTTTGCTGATATTTTCATTTATTGTTGTTTTGTTTTACTTGGCATACTCTACTAATAAGCCCCCACATAGTTGCTTTTGCGGGTCTTTTGATTAAAATTGAATTTCTCGATTTTCCCTACTTTTAAGATATATAAGGCTGTGCAAATGTCCACTTTACCGATTCTAACACCGTCCCCAGGGTTGCCAACTTGCATACTTTTCGTGTGAAATGCACTCTTTTTTTCATTGCACTCTTTCATACCACGGACTGGATTTGCACTCTTTTTGCCCATTATTTGCTCTTTGCACTCTTTTTTGCACACTTTTATCAAATGATGATAGACAAAGAATTAAGCGAAATATAAAATTAAAATATAAATTAAAACTATTTAAGTGCAAAAGATAGAGCAGCTAGCCGGTATGATCTATGTTATCTATGCCTGGGCCGTCTCCCAGGCGTCTTTCTCGTTTTTTCAGCCATTTACCAAGAAGTAGATCAAAGCATAGAAAAACCAGTGAAAACGTGGTAAATTCAAATTAAGTTTTATATAGAAGGAAGTTGAAAGCTGTCGGGCACAACTGTTCTTCATGGAAATGGAAAAGTGAGTATGAAACATGAAGTAAGGCGATGTAGAAGGAACAACCAAAATAAAACTTTTCAAAGTCTACTCTCAGATTGATAAAATTCTGCAAAGACTTTAGGCCTGTGCACCATTTTAAAAGCCTGAATGACCCATATCTTTCTTGTGATAGCCGTTTTTTTTTCTGAAATAAACATCTTTCCCAGCCAGGGTGTCCAAGAATTTGCTTTGGATGGACCCATACTATCAAAATGATATAAAAGGGTAAATTAGGAAAATATAGGGTAGCCTAAATTGGTTGTTTAGACTTTAGACACTTCTTGCTATCTTGGAAAGCACTCTTTTTTTTCATTGCACTCTTTCACCATCCACGACTGGATTTGCCCTCTTTTTTGCCCATTTAGTTGCTCTTTGCACTCTTTTTGCACACTTTTATCAATGATGATAGTACAAAGAATATTCAGCGAAATAAAAATTACAATTAATAAACTATTTAAGTGCCAAAAGATAGATGTCAGCTAGCCTGTATGATCTATGTTATCTATGCCTGGGCCGTCTCCCAGGCGTCTTTCTCGTTTTTTCAGCCATTTACCAAGAAGTAATCAAAAGCAGACTAGAAAACCCAGTGAAACGTGGTAAATTCACATTAAGTTTTATAGAAGGAAGTTGAAGCTGTCGGGGCACACTGTTCTTCATGGAAATGGAAAAGTGAGTATGAAACATGAATTAAGCTTCTATGTAGAAGGAACAACCAAAATAAACTTTTCAAAGTCTACTCTCAGATTGATAAAATTCTGCAAAGACTTTAGGCCTGTGCACCATTTTAAAGCCTGAATGACCCATATCTTCTTGTGATAGCCGTTTTTTTGCTGAAATAAACATCTTCTTACCAGCCAGGGGTCCAAGAATTTGCTTTGGATGGACCCCATACTATCAAAATGATATAAAGGGGTAAATTATGGAAAATATAGGGTAGCCTAAAATTGTTGTTTAGACTTTAGACACTTCTTGCTATCTTGGAAAGTAGTTGAGTTAGGTGAATGACACTTCAGAAATGATCCAGGGCCAAGCCAAAAAAATATTCGAGCCAATTGAAAATGACAATGAAAATGGGCAAATACTGAGCATGCTCACATTTTTGACCTAGTGAATAAAGTGAAAATAACCACTCGATGCACTTTCTTATGCTCTTTCCGATATAATTAATCTTTTTTGGCGGAAATTCACTTCACCCCACCCAAATATACCAATTCAGGGGTATAGACTTGCACATTAGGGATGGGGAATGGGGTTAAAGTTGTCTTGTCTTTGCCAAGCTTTTGCTTCTTGGCAGAAGTACTAAGTGCTTATATTCTCAATTTTAAAAGCAAAGCTAATTGTAGAATAGGCTAATCCCCCTTTTAACGTTCCCGAGAGCTTAATACATAAGCAAAGTAATCTTGTCAAAGGAGAAAAAAGGTGCCCTAGTATTTCTGTCCAAGCCTTTCTCCTTTTTGCATACTCATTTCAGCCTTGGTTTTTAACACACTATTAAAAAAACAGGAAGTTTTTTTCCAACTGAAAGTAAGGAGCAACATTAAAACTTTAACGACGACAGAAATTACCACTTATTTGAAGAGGTATCGCCCCCTCCCAACACCTCGCTCTTACGCTAGGTTTTTTAGTACTTTTAAAAAGCCTTGTTTTACTTTAAACGACCCTTGTGTTTCAGGAGTTTTTTTTTTTAAGAATTGGGACAAAATTCAAACTTTAGCGGAAAGAGTGAGGTGTTGAGGAGCTGCAAACCCCTCCATATACGTTGTAAATTTTTGTTCGGTTGAAGTTTTAATGTTGCTCCTTACTTTCAGTTGAGAAATTTAGCTTTTTTTTATTTAATTTCTGATCGTGTTTTTAAATGATGCCAGGACGTAGCTAACTGTATGTTATAAAGTGTACCACTTTATAAAATGTGTTAAAGACGTAATCGGATGTGGTGGTAACACGTGAGGCAACCATCTTAGAACAAACTTCCACGAGAAGAAGGGTTCAGAACAATCAGACATCAATGCTGCATTATGAAAACCCCTTCCCAAAAATAATACATGCTGAGTCTACAATTGAAGTCAGCTTGAAGCTTACGTCGTGGGTCGTCTTGGAAGACATTCCCATTACCGAGAAATGGGCACTTTAATCAAAGTCCTGAAAAATGCTTTTGGACGACTCAGAATTTTGCAAAAAAGCAAAATCAGGGCAGAACTAAAACTAGTGGATAATTAAACACGCCATTGCCCCTGTTGAAAGAGTGTGCTGTCTTGTGAACTGAAGAAAGCTCATATCTTTTCATTAGTTGACGAAATCTACCGATAAATTTTGGCAGAAGGTCTTGGTCCTTATAGGCAAAGTACAGAGACTCCAAAGATATAGTGCGAGAAAGACTTTATGGGGTTTTTGCCAGAAGTGTCTAATACTTGGACATTATGAAAGCCTAGGAATACCTTTGTTCAAAATTTGATGGCGGTTGCCTTTGACAATGCCAGTGTTTAACACTGGACATCAAAAAAGGTCTTGGTGTACTGATAAAAGAATATGTGCCAGATTTGCCTGTGCTACACTGCACTAAAGGAGATCCAGTTCCGTTGCTCTCTGTTCTGCATTTGCAGCTAAGGAAAGTTGCCAGATATAATTGACATTTTTTATTCATGACGTAGTTGCATATCTGGCAAATAGCCCAAAAAGACAGGATGAACTAAAGATCTACCAAAATTTCTGGCATCACTGTGGAAAACCACAAGCTTTTGCAGAAACTTCAAGTACGCCATGGCTCACCCTTGAACCTCCCATTGAACGGATCCTTGAGAAGTGAAAGCCGCTCCTTTTTATTCTTTACCAAACCATGGAGAAGGTGACTCCCGTTTGGAGATAGACGAGCCAAGAAAAGGCTAATAAAATTCTTGCTTTGATGCCTGATTCTTTTGTGAAAGTAACCTAGTATTTTCTTTCATTTTTTCTTACAAAAAGATCATGCACTAAACAGAGTTTTTCAAGCTGAGGGACAAACACGGATTCACAGGCCTTTTGGAAAGTTCGCAACAGAACGTATCTGTTTGCTCCTCCAAGTGCTTTGTCAAAAAGGAAGAAATAGGGGCGCGTACAAGATCGATTTAAAGTTCGGTTGAGCCTAGCTCATTTTCTTGCACTTGATTGTATAAAGTTGGGGACCAAATGCACTGTGCCCCATGAGAAGCTGCAAAACCACTGGCCTATTGAGTGCTCAGCAGGTTCACAGCATCCAGATGAGTTGTATGATTTTTTTTGGAATTGTGGCTCAAAATGAGGCAAACGGATTGTTACAATGACCCAACGTTGGAAAATCTCAAATGCTGAAGTCCAAATGCTGCCTTATCTGGAGATGTGGACACTCTTGTGCCTCTTCTTCGCGGTTTTCCAAATTTGCTGGGTGACACTGAGGCACAACGTGATAAAATGCAAATAAAAATGCAATAAACAACACGCAATTTTGTGTGCGGTTTTGAAGGATGATAAATCCTGTTTTGTTTCTGCTTCCATTTTTTTTCACTGTGCTAGGGTACGGTACTTGACTTGACTAAAGTGAAGTCAGCTATAGTTCACGACTAGTTACTTGAACCTCTTATATTCCTTTCAAAACGTTTGGATAAAATGGAGATAAAACTTTAACTAAACATTTGATGCAGTCAACTATAGTTAAATTAAGAATCTAAGTAATCAAAATAAACACCTGCAAATTTCAGCCGAGCATTACCTTTTAAGTTAAAAAAGAATGATAATCACTATCAAACTTACTAATTAGAGGTTGATTTCTCAACTTTATTTTAAATACAATTAAAAAATTTAAAGATAATATATTTGTCGATCGAATGATAACTGATAATTATGTGTAAATGGCGTACGAATGGTTGAGAACGGTGAGAGGGCGCATTTTTTTTAGCTTGTACACACGATTTATCAACTTGCACTCTTTTTTGGCCTTTATTTGCACTCTTTTTTTCACGTCGGAATTTGGCAACCCTGCACCGTCCTTGCCGAGTGGTTAGCGCTCTAGACTTGAAATCCTGAGGTCAGAGGTTCAAGTCCTGGTGTTGCTGGTTTTTTTTGTTTAGGAACGGGGGTCAATGGTGTGACTGTAAGCTCATCTAGTGTTGACCCAGCTCTGAATAGTTTACCTGGAGAAATCTGGCACGAAAAAACGGAAAGGTCGAATGATTTGCCCCCTACCACACATTGCACTTCCGTGCCGAAGGGATTGAATCAGGAGATCAGTATCAATCAGAAAAAATTCATGTTTCCGCCGACCCATTCATTATAAAAACTTTTATCAATATCAAGAGTTTGATAGAGGCAGAACCTAGCAGGTAATATTGTTTCTTCTTCTTATTTGGATTATTACAAAAAAAAAAACTCTTGCATAATTCTATCAACGGAAGGGAATTCTGCTCCCTGCGGAAAGGTGCTCCACGTGAAATTAAACACCGAGTTCCGTATTATACAGCAGATATCAATCCCATAAGAGGAACTATCAAACTCTTAGCTGCTTGTAAACTAGGATGAAATTTTTTTCTATTTGAATAGGTCATAATTATCCAATCCGACAATTATTAATTTTAGATTAACGTGTGAAATTGAAAGAAAAGAAATTAAATAGAACATTAACGGTAAGAGCTGATAAGTAGCTCTGTATTAGATAAATAAATTGCAAATAGATTTAGGTTTACACTTGAAATATCAGTTCTTTTTTTTTGGCATATTTGTATGTTTAGATAGGGAACAAATAATAGCCCGCTTATAGACTCCCCTGCTTTCATCTTGTAACATTTGTCCCCCCCCCCCTTAAAAATTGTTGCAGTCTCGTGTTAATGAACGGGTATCTGGCTATGCATGCTCAAGGTTTGAGACTAAAACGAGTTAAAATTGCTTGACCCAGAGTATTGTTATATTTAATTGAATTGATTATTTTTGGATATTGACAAAATTGCAAATATATAAAATCATAACCTTCTAAATTCAAATCCAATTCAGAACGCCTTTAACATCAACCATCAGAATTAGTTAAATCTTAGTGCTACTGCTTCAAAACTAAACTTAGCATTAGCTAAATCTGGCAAAACTGCTTAAAAGTCAGATTTTTCAGATACCTAGGAAATGATAGCGTAGCCATAAACACGAAAATGCACGAGAGAACCATTTTTCGGACGAAAATATACCAAGAGTAATTTTTATCAAAATAATTCACTTCGAAAAAATGCGCTGATTAGACGAATTCAATATGCAACCACCTAAAAAAAAACAAGCCCCAATGAGTTAAAAACATCTCATCTGGCCGAACTGTTACAATGTGAAACGTATTACTTAAAAAATACCAAATACCGATATAAAATGATGCAGGAATACAACGAAATTTAGGGTTTGTCTAGAGCTTCTTTAACCTGATTGGCTACACATTTGACCTATTATAATCTTTTCACAATTCACTATAACTGTTACTTTTGGAGCTTCAGCTTTCAGTGTCATCAAGACAAGAGTTTGCGACGATAGTGTTTGACCCCCAAACCTGAAAATGAAAAAAAAAAAAAGGTTAAACACACACTAGCAATACAGTGTATCAAAAATATATGCGTAGGAGTACAAGTAAGAGACTACCTTACACCCTTATCCGATTTAGAGCAGCTAAGAAGGCCATCATTATAGCCTAGCATGTATAAATACCTCAGTATATTGGCAGCCAAAAAACCCTTATTCTTATTTCCTATTCAAAGTATTCCTTATTCCTAGGAAAAATTACTACAGTAGAGATGCCCTATTGATCGTGACCCTACACCATATATGGGCATAGAACCACGTGGTTTTTATGGTTTTCTCACTGAGAATGAAAAAACAGAATTTTTCTCACTTGAAAAAACATGATTTTTCTCACTTTTATGGATGTTTTCTTGGACGATTATGTGTGTTTTATGGTTTTTTTGTCAGTGATGAATTTGAAAAAAAACAGGAATTTTGTCACATTTTTGTATGGTTTTATGGTTTTTGTCAGTGAGAATTTGAAAAAACAGGAATTTTGTCACATTTTGGTATGGTTTTATGGACTTTCTCAGTGAGAATGAAAAACAGGAAGTTTGTCACATTTATGTCTGTTTTTATGGATGTTTATGTGTGTTGATTATTTGACGGTTTTATGGATTTTGTCAGTGAGAATGGAAAAACAGGAACTTTGTCACTCCCTTCTTGTTGTTGTTCAATGCAGATGTTATGATTTCCGGGAAACAGTATTTGTTATTGTTGTTTTCCAAGCCAAATGTTATGAGTTCCCGGAAACAGTTAATTAATGTCTGACAGATGACGTCAAGTTAACTAATGTCCTTGCATTTCCAAAGAGAATTGTCACCGAGAAACAGTTAGATCACACATGATGTCATGATTGATTGATTGACACGAAAGGGGAATTAATTTGTTGTTCTAAAGAGAATTGATTCACGAAAGGGGAATTAATTTGGAGTTCTAACAAGAGAATCGTTTCCGAGGCAGTTTATGTTTTGATCTTAGCGCGCGAAAAGGTTTCCAAATAATTTGAAATGCATTAGCACAGAGATGCCAAACAAAAGGAACATGCTGAAATTCCGTTTGGGGGTAATTTTGGCGAGACCGTTTTAGCTATTTTATGGAATTATTTCGGCGAAACACTTAGAGACATTATAAAATATGATTTTTGAAGAGATTTTGGAGGAGGTTTTGAGTGTGGTCGTTATAATACACAAGTTTCAATTGAACAGTGTTGTGAGGTCCTCTACCCCAACCCAAAGGGCCCCGATTGCTCTACCCCAACCCAAGGGCCCCGAATGCTCTACCCCAACCCCAAAGGGTTCCGATCCCCCAACCCCAAAGGGTTCCGATCCCTCTACCCCAACCCCAAAGGTCCACCGGGCTCCCAAAGGACCAATCGGCCCTCAAGTGCCGCCCAGACCCCTAAACACCCTCCCCAGGCTTCCAAAGGCCCTCCCTCGGTCCCCAAAGGTCCCCCGGGCTCCCAAAAGACCAATCGGTGCTCAAGGGCCCCCTCAGACCCCCAAACACCCTCCCTGGGCCCCAAAGGCCCTCCCCCGGTCCCCTAAAGGTCCCCCTGGGCTCCCAAAAGACCATCGGCCCTCAAGTGCCGCCCAGACCCCTAAACACCCTCCCCAGGCTCCCAAAGGCCCTCCATCGGTCCCCAAAGGTCCCCCGGGCCCCCAAAAGACCAATCGGTGCTCAAGGGTCCCCGGATTCCCCAAAGACCTCCCGGCCCCCCCCCCCAAAAGAGTCCCCTCTCCATTTTTTTAATACTTTTTTATGGCTTTATTATATCTTTTCTGAACAAGTTCCTTTCATAATGTCATTCCTAAACCCATTTTCCAACCTCAAAGAGTCCCCTCCCCCACTTCGTAAATACTTTCTTGAATT
Organism: Artemia sinica; assembly: GCA_027921565.1. Classification (NCBI taxonomy): domain Eukaryota; kingdom Metazoa; phylum Arthropoda; class Branchiopoda; order Anostraca; family Artemiidae; genus Artemia; species Artemia sinica. The sequence goes on along the minus strand of CM051269.1, from coordinate 14,398,698 downwards.
TTTTTAACATGGTATTTTTTTTAACTTTTTTTTACGGATCTTAAAATGACATGAACACAAAAAACTCACACACACACACACAGCACAAAAACTTACACACACACACAAAACTTACACACACACACGAAAAACTTTACACACACACACGCCAAAACTTACAACACACAAAACTTACACACACACACAAACTTACACACACACACACAAAAACTTACACACACACACACACAAACTTCCTCACACACACAAAAAACTTACACCCACGCAAAAGCTTACACACACAAAAACTTAAACACACACACACACAAAAACTTACACCCACATGCAAAAATTTACATGCACACAAAAACTTACATGCACACAAAAACTCACACACACACAAAAACTTACACACACACGCACAAAAACTTACACACACACACAAAAACTTACACACACACACGAAAAACTTACACACACACACGAAAACTTACACACACACGCCAAAACTTACACACACACAAAAACTACACACACACACACACAAAAAAACTTAAACACACACACAAAACTTACACCCACACGCAAAAACTTACATGCACACAAAAATTACATGCACACACAAAACTTACACACACACAAAAACTTACACACACACACACACACACAAAACTTACACACCACGCACAAAAACTTACACACACAACACACACACCACACACACACACAAAAACTTACACACACAAAACTTACACACACACACGAAAACTTACACACACACGCCAAAACTTACACACACACAAAAACTTACACATGCACACACACACACACACAAAAAAACTTACACATGCACACGAAAACTTACATGCACACAAAAACTTACACCCACACGCAAAAACTCACATGCACACAAAAACTACATGCACACAAAAAACTTACACACACACACACACACAACTTACACACACACACACAAAAACTTACACACACACACACAAAAAACTTACACACACGCACAAAAAACTTACACACACACACGCACACACAAAAACTTACACACACACACACGAAAACTTAGACACACACATGAAAACTTACACACACACATGCCAAAACTTACACACACACACACACACACACACACCACACACACACACACACACACACACACACGCACACACCACACACACACACACACACACACACACACACACAACAAAAACTTACACATGCACACGAAAACTTACACGCACACAAAAACATACACACACACACATTTAGACAAAAAAAAATTACGATATTTATGCACAGTTATGTTTAAGCAATAAATATCTTAAGCCTCAATCGTTTTTATTCTTTAGAATAGTCCATCGCCATGAAAATTATACTTTCAGATTCAACATGTCAGGGAACAAACTTTCAGGTTCAGCATGTAAGAGAACCCTAAATGCTCATCCCCAAAAAAGGTAAGTTAACCCTAAACGCTTAAAGAATTTCTCTGAAATCACACTTTCAGGTTCAGTACGTAAGAGAACCCTAAATGCTCATCCCAAAAAAAAATAAAAAAGGTAAGTTAACCCTAAAACGCTTAAAGAATTTCGTCACAAAACTTACGCACACACATGAAAACTTACACACACACGCCAAAACTTACACACACAAAAACTTACACACACACACACACACACACACACACAAACTTACACACACACACACAAAAAAAAACCTAACACCCACACACAAAATCTTACACACACAAAAACTTACACACTCACACACATAAAAACTTACACCCACACTCAAAAACTTACATGCACACAAAAAACTTACATGCACACAAAAACTTACACACCACACAAAAACTTCACACACACACACACAAAAACGTGAACACACACAAAACTTACACACACGCACAAAACCTACACACACAAACACACACACGACAAAAACTTACACACACACACACACGAAAACTTACACACACACACACACACGAAACTTACACACACCTGCCAAAACTTACACACACAAAAACTTACACACACACCCACACACACAAAACTTACACATGCACACGAAAACTTACATGCACACAAAAACTTACATGCACACAAAAACTTACACACACACAATTAGACAAAAAAAAAATTACGATTTTATGCACACAGTTTCAACTAACTACGGCTAAGCATGTTAAAGGCGAGCCATTTTCTTGCGAGAAAAAAAAATCAGAACACACACACACACATTAGAAAATATAGCCTCCTTTGAAGTTGCAATCGTCTTTAAGAATCGACAGATTGTTAATGCTTAAAACTTTTACGTTTCTTATATTAAGTAATAAACAGGATTACTTAATATTTTTCAATATAACCATAATTTTCTTGTATAAAATTCATCAATTAGCCGGATATGGTTTTTTTTCACATAGGGGGAGAGATTTAATGTCCATGGTAGAAGTCTATACAAGATTTTAATGTCTTGGTAAAAGCTTACATGAGATTTAATGTTCTTGGTAAAAGCCTGTACGTAATTTAATGTCCAGTTTTTATAAAGGGGGAGGAGGGAATTATGTGCTATTAATGAAAATGACGCTACATCAACCGAAAAACCGTCAACGTGAACTCCGATTAACCATCACCAAAGTATCACAATACCATCAGTGCACCAACACCTCTCGGAAAATAGGGGGGTAAAGGTCAACTGCGAAGATATTTAGCCTACAAGAAAAAATTGCTCATTGTTCCTTTAGTAGCCACACATTTAGACTAAAAATTACGATATTTATGCACAGTTTCAACTAACTATGGTTAAGCATGTTAAAGGCGAGCCATTTTCTTACGAGAACACAAAAATCAGAACACACACACACACAAAAAACTTACACACACACAAAAAACTTACACACACACAAAAACTTACCCACCACACACAAAAAACTCACACACACACACAAAAAAACTTACACACACAAAAACTTACACACACCAAAAAACTTACATACACAAAAAAAAAATTGCCCCCCCCCAGGCTCCCAAAGGGCCCCAGACCCCAAAGACTCACCGGGCTCCCAATTAAAAAATGGAGAGGGGACTCTTTGGGGGGGGGGGCGGGGAGGTCTTTGGGGATCCGGGGGCCCTTGAGCACCGATTGGTCTTTTTGGGGCCCGGGGGACCTTTGGGGACCGATGGAGGGCCTTTGGGAGCCTGGGGAGGGTGTTTAGGGTCTGGGCGGCACTTGAGGGCCGATTGGTCTTTTGGGAGCCCAGGGACCTTTAGGGGACCGGGGGAGGCCTTTGGGGCCCAGGGAGGGTGTTTGGGGGTCTGAGGGGGCCCTTGAGCACCGATTGGTCTTTTGGGAGCCCGGGGACCTTTGGGGACCGAGGGAGAGGCCTTTGGAAGCCTGGGGAGGGTGTTTAGGGTCTGGGCGGCACTTGAGGGCCGATCGGTCCTTTGGGAGCCCGGTGGAACCTTTGGGGTTGGGGTAGTAGAGGGATCGGAACCCTTTGGGGTTGGGGATCGTAAACCCTTTGGGGTTGGGGTAGAGCATTCGGGGCCCTTTGGGTTGGGGTAGAGCAATCGGGGCCCTTTGGGTTGGGGTAGAGGACCTCACAACACTGTTCAATTGAAACTTGTGTATTATAACGACCACACTCAAACCTCCTCCAAAATCTCTTCAAAAATCATATTTTATAATGTCTCTAAGTGTTTCGCCGAAATAATTCCATAAAATAGCTAAAAAAAACGGTTTCGCCAAATTACCCCCCAAACGGAATTTCAGCATGTTCCTTTTGTTTGGCATCTCTGCGCTAATGCATTTCAAATTATTTGGAAACCTTTTTTCGCGCGCTAAGATCAAAACATCTGCCTCGGAAACGATTCTCTTGTTAGAAACTCCAAATTAATTCCCCTTTCGTGAATCAATTCTCTTTAGAAACAACAAATTAATTCCCCTTTCGTGTCAATCAATCAATCATGACATCATGTGTGATCTAACTGTTTCTCGGTGACAATTCTCTTTGGAAATGCAAGGACATTAATTAACTTGACGTCATCTGTCAGACATTAATTAACTGTTTCCGGGAACTCATAACATTTGGCTTGAAACAAACAATAACAAATTACTGTTTCCCGGAACTCATAACATCTGCATTGAACAACAACAAGAAGGAGTGACAAAGTTCCTGTTTTTCCATTCTCACTGACAAAATCCATAAAACCGTCAAATAATCAACACACATAAACATCCATAAAAACAGACATAAATGTGACAAACTTCTGTTTTTTCATTCTCACTGAGAAAGTCCATAAAACCCATACCAAAATGTGACAAAATTCCTGTTTTTTTCAAATTCTCACTGACAAAACCATAAAACCATACAAAAATGTGACAAATTCCCTGTTTTTTTTCAAAATTCTCACTGACAAAAACATCAAACACACATAATCGTCCAAGAAACATCCATAAAAGTGAGAAAAATCATGTTTTTTCAAGTGAGAAAAATTCTGTTTTTTTCATTCTCAGTGAGAAAACCATAAACCACGTGGTTCTATGCCATATATGGTGTAGGGTCACGATCAATAGGGGCATCTCTACTTACTACGAAGCCTGGGGTTCCCAGGTCCAGGTTAAACGAATCCATTCTAAGGTAAAATACCTCTCGTAATGTCTTAAAAACCTTACATGTATAAGGTGTAAAGACAGGAGGGGCCAAAAGCGAAAATTACCAATCAGAGAAATATAAAATGTTAATTGAAGGAAGCAATGAATGGAGTCTTTGGTATCCAGTTAACCCAAAAATTGCTGACACGCTGAAAAAGTGTCAGGCTATTTCTACAAACATAACTGCCAGTGGTATTACCTCACTGCAAAAATTTCAAGCAGCATCTGTCCTAATGGGACAATTTTCACTGCCTAAAATTAAAAAAAATAAAACTACTTTTTACTTTAACATTACAGGCCATTGTCAATGTCAAGGCAATTGCTCGATAGTCTTAGAAATTATCGATGTTTCGAAACACAAATATCGCCCTTTGTATAAACCTAGGCAGGTTTTTACAGTTTTTTCTGCGAGAGTCTCAGTTTCTTGACATAAAAATATTTTTGGTATCTTTTCCTATATTTTCTATGACAAACATGAAATTGCGAGATATTTCGAGAAACGTGAACGAGCTGTTAGCTATTTTAAAGAAAATGGAAATGGGTTTAAAAGCAAAGTTACATACAAGGAAAGAATGGTATTTATCCGATATCCCATGGAATGGGGCGTCCCATAACACCCAAACATTACTTCTCAATTTTAGTTATAAACGAAATATTTAGAGGAATAAACCCTTTACACACACACTAAACGAAATATAAGGAAAAACCTAAAATATTGAACTATTTGGAAAAACATGATATTTTACCTGAATAAAAAATCTTAATCTGAAACCTTTATCCAAATCCCTGACATTTTGTACATTGGTTTTCAGCCCATCGTTTTTAGCGTTACTAAGACAAGAGTGGATAATCTTTATTCAAAACACTAAATGGACGTCCTACTGACTTTACCCCTCTATTGTAAATATTATCCTTCTATTGAAGTTATTCGGATTCACAGGGCTATATATCGCCACCACCCCACCCCTCAATGCCAAAGAAAAAAAAGCCATGACTGATTACGATATTCCAAAAATTTAATATTTCCCCGACAAAAACCCTACTTTCCCAAACCTTTATCTTGATCCCTATTTTTTACATGCTTTATTTCAACACAATGCTTTGAACGATATCAGCCCAATAATTGATTGTGCTCGACCAAAACAATAAATTACTTGCTAGTAATATTACTCTTCTATTGCAATTACTGCCCTTTTATTGTAAACATTGAATAAAATAGGAGAGTCCAGACCCTTGAAGGGGGAAAGCTCCTCCCTCAACCCTTCGTACAAGGCAAACAAACTAAAAAAGTCAAACTTATTGAAATACTAAGAAAATACATCATCTTCACGAACAGATTTTTTATTTAAACCTTTGTCCCAATCTCTGGAATCTTTTTTTTGCACGCTTGTTATCAACACAAATTTACGCAATCAATACGAGGGTAAACAGATAAATAGCCACAGGTACAATATAAAAAGATAAAAGCCCCTGTTTTACTTTTTCAAACACTATATTTCAAGACACAGCATTTCAAACACTAAATAAACACTAAAGAAACACTGAAAAATTATATTAATGTTTTTTCTAAGGTCTCTCTTTTGTAGTGCCTAGTGGACTTATATTGGATTTTTCCCTTAATTCAAAAACAATATTTCGACCAAAATATTTGTATTTTTATCTCGCTTCATTGGCTCATACTATAACCTCCTTTTTCTTTGCGTTTTCCTTGTTTAACAAAACATTTTCTTGTGTTTAGCCAGTTTGAACTCAACACTATTTTCGATTACAAAAGAGAACTAAGAGAAAAAAAACAATACAAAAATGCAGCTGTCCCAACTTATTTTTAAGGAATGGCTTGTCTGTTTTCCTAAAAATGACACTTTTTGTTGGGGAAACAAAGTGCAACGGAATTTTTTCCGTTTGAGAAGTGAGCAAAACTGCAAACTATAAAGATCGCCGTTCATGTTTTTAGAGAAATAGTTTAAAATTTGTTCCAATAAAAATTATCCTATTTCACATCACAGTAAACGAATCAAAATTTCATCTTCTCCTTTTAAGCTCTAGATTAGTTTTGTCACATTTTGATCCTTTTTTGGTTATTTAGGAAAGCTAAATCATAATCTCCAGGCAAAATTCCAGGTAAAAAAGAGTTACATAATAATCATCGTTACCACAAATAGCTTAACTCATACCCCCTAACTTCAGAGACCCTAGTCAATCCTAAGGTAAATTACGTTTTAAAATAAGTAAATGTGTTATTATAAAAAAATTAATACATTTTTCAAGCTATTTGTCATTCAACTCCCCTCAGACAAACATACAATTTTAAGAGCCGAAATTGGTCATAAATTGGGCTCTTAATTAGGGCAATTACAATCCCTTTATTTAAAAGAAAGACCTAATTTAAATTATTATCCCATACCTGAATATTAAATGATGCCGAAGAAGGAATAGAAGAGACATTTGCAGCTTCATACACTCTCCGACAAATAGCGGTGGCCATCGACTACAGAAGGTGGAAGAGTAGCTACAGTCGTTGACGTCCTGCATACCACGCAGCTTACATACACACAAATGAATGAAAAATTAAATTAATAATGCATAAACCAGCATGACTTTAACAAGTAAATGATTATAAGTCCTGTTTTCCTTTCTGCACAACGCTTGCCACGGCAACATCTCGCACTGATTGATCGAAGGCCGGTTCGAATAGGCAAGAACACTCAAGAAACAACTCTGTACATATTCTACGAATCAATCCGTGAGGATACATCCTATGAAAGCATTTGATAATTCTTTAAAGATGCTGTCCAACCAATGTATACAGCCCAATGATTAAACTAGTGCCATTTCGGAAACTCAATGCGATCCGCAAAATATTTAAAAAAAAGGAGGCACAGTACCCCTTCACCCATGGAAAGGGTATTAGTAAAACAGATGTTAGATTACACCAAACAGCGTGGGTAACTTACAAGAACAGAAAAACTAGCACTAACGTGAACAGAAAAACTCTCAACGCCATCCTTTGCATACTGCAACACTTGTTACGGCATTATTTCTAGCTCCGTAACCACTTTTCAGTCAGGAACTGGAATCATACACTTATTACCACTCTATTTTTAACAATTAACTAAATTATTCTTATTATGGTAAAATTCTAGAGAAGCTACTTTTTGCTATCTCGAAAAGGGGTTCGGAATATGAAACTTTCAGTAATGAATCCAGGGCGAAAACATTCTTGGGAATGGTATTGGCCAATATGGCTATGTTAATTCTGTACTGTGTTATGTTGACAAATCAACATACTTTAATTTTTACTCTCTGTATTTAGTTTTGAAAATGCAATTCCTAAGCCATATCCATGAGTTTTTGTTTTTTTATTTAGAAGACATCTTTGAAACTTCATAAATTGAAAATAAGCAAAGTTGTGACAGTATACTTTTCTTCTGCCTTCCTTTAAGCAGGAAGATCTATTACGCAAGGTTTCACATTCATAACCGAACCAAAGAATTTTTGAGATCACTGTTCTCTAGAGGGAAAATTTTATACTACTTTTTTTGTAACACACTTTAGCTTATAGGTCTATCATTGAAGGTTTTTTTCTTATTTAAATTACACCATATTTTCGTCTCGATATTTTGCTCAAGAACGGTTTAAAAGTTCGCAAACTTCTACTTGTATCAATCTCTATTCCATTTATATCTTAATTTAGCTTTTTTCAGGGTGTAAACAGATACAAGTAGACAGGTAGACAAGTAGACATGCCTCTATAAATGGAAATAAAAAGAAGTTCTGTTACAAAGGGCTGTAAAGCGAAAGAAGTGTCTGATTCGAAAGAGTAGAATTTTTCTGATATAGATGGGTTTAGAATTAAGTTTTTTTGCTCCAAAAACCAGTTCGGCCTTTTGAGGATCAAAATTGGTATACACTGAATCTGCATCAAAACTGCCAATTCTTGTATTTGGTTTAACCGAAACTTGCTTTTACCTTGGAAACAAAATCAGCGGAATTTTTAATATAGGATTTTTGAGCCTGAATTAGTGGGCGAAATATCACTGATAGATTTTTCCTATTTTTGCTGTAGGAGAATTAAAAGAAGAAACAATGGCGTCGAAGTGGATTACCGGGCTTTTATGAACTTTAGGAAGACCATAAAAAAAAGCGAGGGGACGTGCAACCGCGTGGTAAAACCTTTTGTACAACTGATCTGTAATTTCACCTTTTCCTTTTAGATAAAAAAGCTCTTTTCGGACTTCCTGTACAAATTTTTCTGTGGGATCGGTAGCTAATTGTTCATATGTGTTAGAATCATTTAAAATTTCTCTGATTTTTTTTTCGTAAAAAAATCCCCAAATCTGAATCTAATACAAACAACAGTATTTGCCTTTATCGGCTTTCGTAATAATCCTGGAATGATCTTTTTTAAATGCGTGTAAGACCAAGTGTTCATTTTTACTAAAAATTTTTTAAATTTCGATTATTAATAGAAGGCTGTTTATGGAGCAAAAAACTTAATTCTAACCCATCTATATCAGAAAATTCTACTCTTTCGAATCAGACACTTCTTTCGCTTACAGCCCTTTGGTAACAGAACTTCTTTTTATTTCCATTATAGAGGCATTTTTATAGACAAAAATATGGGCTCTCCATGGGTGCCCCCCTTTTCTCCAATAACAGGCTGATATTTTCATGGAAGACCTTGCAGAAAGGGCTATTTTGCAAAGTTCTTGTAAAACCTGAATTTTGGGTTCGTTTTAAAGAATGACATTTTTTTTCGATTTATGGGAGCATGGTGACGAGTCTCTGGGTTCTTTTTTTCTTCACTTACTCAACTCCTTGGATCCAAAAACTGAAATTTACTCAGGAATCAGAGATAGAGAGGCGTCTTCCTTTCTTAGATGTTCTGGTGCACCGAAATGATTCATGTTTCGAGTTTAGTGTATATAGAAAACCCACACATAATGACCGTTACTTAAGTTATTCCTCCAATCATTCTCCTGCTGTGAAAAGAGGAGTTGTCACTTCTCTAGTTGATAGAGCATTGAAAGTTTGTTCAACACGTTTCTTGGATTTAGAACTCAAACCACCTTAGAGATATTTTATTTGGGAATGGTTATCCAATTAGTTTAATAAATTCTGTAATTACAAAAAAGCATTAAAAGATTATCAGATAGTTTTTTCCACAGAAAACACAAATCAAAGGGAAAATTCAGTTTATCTTGGTCTCCCATACATTAAAGGGATTTCAGACCACATTTCAAAAAATCTAAGGAAAAATAACATTTACACTTATTATAGACCCAGTAAAACTATCAGTCCCAAATTTACCAAGGTAAAGACCCTATCCCTATAGGTGAAAACTCCGGTGTCTACAGAATTCCTTGTTCGTGTGGTCTTTGGTAGATCGGAAGAACAAATCAGCGACTAACAGATAGATTAACCCAACATTCTAGTTCAATTAATAATACACTTAAAAAGCGGAAAAAAAACAGAAAATTTTGGTGACTCTGCCCTTGCAGAGCACATTTTGAAAAACCAGACCATACTATTTTGTTTAATCAAGCTAGTCTTATTTCGCATGATAAAGGTATTGTCCAGCACTACAGAGAAGCTGTTGAATTTATAAATACCAACATTTAGGTCTAGCTTTAAACAGAGATTCCGGTGATTTAAGAATAAACGAGTCATATTTCGGTTTTCTCAAAGAGAAGCCGATACGTTAGTAATCCCTGAAAATAAACCTTGAACCACTTTTTCTCAGTCATCTAATCAAACACGTGAACAACCCCTTAGGTCTCAAAGGGTGTCTGCAAGAAATGCCTTAATTAAAATCCGAAATCAAACGACCATAGTTTTCTAACTTATTTAATTGCTGGTTCGTTTTGTTTTTTCGAGTGAATGAATTGATTCCTTTCATTTGTCAGTTGCTCGCTAGCATCCGTCGATGGCAGTTCATGTTTTTTTTTTTTTGGATTTTGTGCAAATCGCGGATATTGGCGAATAACTCGCTTTTATGGTTGTTTAGGTAGTTGGTTTTAATTCTTTTAATTTTTGGCTTTTATTGATACATCGTTTCGTTTCGCGCTGAAGAAGAGAAGGCGTTTGTCCTCTCGAAATATTCGCTTTGTTTTTTCAGTATCGTCATTTGGCCTATAAAAAAACCCCATTTTTGCTCGTTTTTCTTTCTTTATGTGATGTCAGGCCAATGTGGTTTAAGAAATTATCTTCTTTATATATATATATATATATATATATATATATATATATATATATATATATATATATATATTATATATATATAATATATATATATATATATATATATATATATATATATAGATATATATATATATATATATATATATATGTATATATATATATATATATATATATATATAATATATATATATATATATATATATATATATATATAGATATATATATATATATATATATATATATATATATATATATATATATATATGCAACGAACTGAGTGTATAAAGGACAATTCACCTTTTTGCTTTTATATGTATTTTGCTTTCAGTGAAGCACAAGTGAATTTTATAATGTCATGCGTGGAGGGGTATTAATTTTTGTTCGTTCACAGAGCTCTTATTTAACTTTTGACCTATTCTTATGTGTAGTCATTTGCTATGCCGCTTGTATAAAGTTGAGCATGAAAATGCTCTTTGTACCCAGAGTAAAAGGAGGAATAGGAGTGGTAAATTATAGGAATGTATGCCAGTCACTTTTTTGAAGAAATTCGATTGAGATGCTCCAAAGGGACGATGAAATTGGATGTTTGGAGAGAGATTGGCTACCACCGGTCTTGAACGAAGTAGTTGAGGAACATGTTTTGACGCTAGTGGAAGAGGTCCCAGATCAGTTAAAGGAAACAGCGGAAACTTAAAGAGAATTGAGATCAAAAGGAGTGTTTCAGGACGGATTGAGTCAGATAGAAGGAAAAAGGGTCATAGATGATTACATATGGAACCGAGAGGACGATTTTTCATACCATGTTAAAGAAACAAAACCTTTCATGAATTTTGATGCGGCTTTCAAAAATCTAAATGAAGTACCGTGTGAAAACTAGAGAAAGAGAGGTGATGTTCATGCTGATACACACCATATTACCTTACCGGGATAGAATAAGTCGTTTCAAGAAGGGCGAAATAAAAGAGTGCAACCTGTGCCATGAAATGGTGGTTGATGGTTTACAGCATGAATTTATAGAATGTATTTTTAACAAAGAAGTTTTTAGTTTTATTTTTGATGTTTTTAGGGTGAGAATATAGAGATGGTGAGTTTAAATAGTAAAAAAAAAATTGTTGAAGTTAGATTTTGAAAGAAAAGGTGAAGAAAAGAGGCAGAAAGGAATGTTATTGTTATATGGGCATGTACCCATATTTGGAAAATGAGGAAAATGAAAAAGAGAGTTGAGTTAGAAAGATTTAAAGGAGTAGTTAGGGGGAAAGTAGAGCTTTTGAGAAACAGTAGAAAATGGAATGAAAGAATTGATGAGGAGGGATAGAGAGTTTGGTAAATAGTTTTTTTGTTTTTTTTTTAGGCAATCAAGTACAGTATGAATTTTATTTGGAAAATTTAAAGTTTTTTTGGGTAATTTTTTAGAATTTTTGAACCCTTCTTCCTAAATAAGTATTGTGTTATTTAAAAAAAAAGAAGAAAAAAAAGAGTGTCAACTTGTTGAGAGCAAGACTAGATTTCTGTACCACAAAAGTCAAATTAATGTTTTTTTTCCTAAATCAATAATGTAGAAGTTTACTTTACGCTTCAACGCTCCCCTACTTGAGCATTAAGGCCGGACGGTATGATTACTGAAAATTAGCTATGCAGAAGAGATCCTGCTGTACAAAAATGGGGCAGTTATCTTTTGATGAATACAAACGGTTTAGAAGGGGGTCTTTAACTTGACTCTGCAAAATTTGAATAGCAGGGTTTCGAGCTCTCACCTGATTTAAAAGAGAAAATCGCACGAAAGGTAAAAAGCGGACAGATATGAAGAAGTTTGTTTCGCTCTCAGCATTAGCTTTTAGTCAAATTGAGGAGACTAGAAATTTAAAAAAGAAGAAGAATCAATTAAAGAAAAACATAAGGACGATTGATAAAACATTGACAAGAAAGAATACGCTTATTTAGGGTAAATTATTTGACCATTCATAGAGTATGCAATATTTTGATTGTTTAAACAGGAATTTTCATTAGAAAGGGAAAAACGTTCTAACCTGGTTGTGTCACAAAAGAGTAAGGGTCTAAATGTGAAACTTCAGTGGATGCTGAGGGGTATTTCGAACTAAAAAATCCACTGTGTCTATCCTGGTCATATGGAAGGAAGAATAAAATTTGAAAAATAATTATAAAGAGAAAAAAAAAACTTAACGATGATTGATAAAATATTGACATAAAGAAAACGGTTATTTTGGGGCAAATTATTTGGGAATTTTAAAATTATGCAATTTTTCGATTCTTTACGTACATGATTTATCACTGAGAAAGGAGGGAATGTTTCAACCCCACATGGGTTCCAAAAGAGTAAGGGTGTCAATGTGGAACGCTAGTGAATTTTGAGGGGTACATTTTTTACTAAATCAAATGACACTATGGACAAATGGCTGATAAAAAAGGCGTATCTGTAATACCTTAGGAAATAGCTAAGGGTTTTTTTACTTGAAACTTTCAGGCCACCTACTGCTGTTACTTCTGCAACGGCTGCGACCATTCATTAATTTGACTGTAACTCCTTGCGACTCTGAACACTTCCAATTGGACTGCTTTCAGGTAATTTTAAAAGAGTTATTGATCAACATCAGAGCACACTATTTGCATGCGGGTTGTTAAATATTTCTATCAGCAATAGCCTTAGAAGAGCCGAGGGTATTACGTTGAAACTTTCAGGGCTTGTTGAAAAGGATGCTGGAAAGTAATTGAGGGAAAAGGGGTTACAATCCTGACAACTCAGATTTATATATCTGTTGTGCCTCACCCCAAACAGACCCTGAGGAAAGAATGAAAAATTATGCAGCTTATTGATTGTTTCTATGTAGTATTTATGATTGAGAAGGGGGGGGGGGGCTATATCCTGGGTATAAACAAAAAAAGGATGATGATATTACGGTGAAACTTCATGACGTTTTGACCATTTTGAACATGGTGGCTAATTTTTGATCAAATGTCTTTGGAAGAAGGGTAGCGAAAAAGGGCTTGGGAGCGAAAACGGGTTGGTATCAGTGTCCTTTACTCTTATAAAAAGCAATAAACTTTCAATTTTCAGCTGAATGAGCACCTTCCAAAGTTTCTACAACAACTCCTCCCATGCTGGAAAGGATTAATAAATTGAAACCCTATTGCTCTTTACTTATATTGCGTTTCAGAAATTTTTATTGAAAAACCGCCAACAATTTCATCATTTCAACCCAAAATTTAAAGAGGGCTAATTAAATTGTGATAAAAATGATTTATTCTGGTACACAAAAAGTGAACACAGTGAGTTGAGAGAAAACAACACATCCTATAGAGATAAAAATACGTATATCATTAGGTCATAACAAAAAAATACTGCGCAAAACACATTTCATACCTCTTTCCCTACATAGCATGATCAAATAGAAAAAAATATTGGTAACATATATATATATATATATATATATATATATATATATATATATATATATATATATATATATATAATATATATATATATATATATATATATATATTTATATATATATATATATATATATATATATATATATATAATATATATATATATATATATATATATATATATATATATATATATATATATATATATATATATATATATATATATATATATATATATATATATATAATATATATATATATATATATATATATATATATATATATATATATATATATATTTGTATATTGAGCTTTTAGACTTGCTTCCAATTTAACTTCGTCCAAAATAATGTGAAAAATAGAGGCGCACAAGCATTCTACAGTTGAAAAGTATCCCCACAGAGTTAGCTTTGGGAAAACTTTTGAGTAAAATAAGTATTCAGCAAAAAACATGCTTATGAATAATGATGAATTAGAAGAATCGTTCCTTTCTAAGGGCGAACGTTCTTTCCCATTCTTGGCCTTCTTGAAATCTTTACCACCTATGAAATGTTATTGTCTCCTGAGGGAAAATTCTATAAACGTCCTCAAGTGGGACCTAGCTATTATGTTTATCCTCTTTCCATAATGAGGATGAAGATAAAAACTAAAATTTCGAAGTTTGCTGCGAAGTTCGCTTAGTTATTAGGCTTTTAGGTTAAAACTTTCAGGGCACGATGAGGGGGATGTTCAAATGATATAAAGGCAATGCTTACATACAACTAAACTGTAAAATATAGTGTTTGAGATTCAACAAAAATTGTTTGTTATGTCTATCACCTTTCTTGGACCCGTTTTTTGTTGTTTGTTTATCACCTTTCTTGGAGTCATCTTTCTTGGACCCGCTTCATACTATGCTTTGTTTTAAGAATCTCACGTACCGTTTTTCGTTATAAGCTTGTTTCGTCTGTCGGTCCTTAGGATTTTCAAAGCACTAAAAAAAACTTTCGACGACAACGTTGGAGAAAGGAAGAGAAAGCACAAATATTACTGCTAATTTTAGATTTTCGTATAACTCGGTTCCGGAAAGAGTTTTTTCTTCGAAAAAAAAAAAAAAAAAAACACAAGTAGATAACCACATCCATATTTTTCAATATTTTCAACATTGGTAAGACTTTGCTTCATCCGCTCTTGTTCGATTTTGTTTCAATCCCAAGATATTTTCCCTAATTTCAAATGAAGGGTTGGAGAGAACCAGGCCGTATTGACTGAGCTGACACAGGGTCAATCATTGCTGCATATTTGTAAATGTCAAAATCGAAACGAAATTGAGTTTGGATCTGCTGCACAGCTTCGATGTAAGAAGATTTTGCGGCACTAAGGATCTTTTCAACAGCGTCTTGGGGCACACCAGGATCTGATTTTAGCACCAAGAGAGAGTTCTGCCTATGTGGATCCAAATAAATACTTTCGAGGGGAAGGTAAACACTTGGGTCATTCTCATTAAGTTGAATGCATTTGTTGACTTTACATAGTCCTTCTTCATGAAGCTCAAAGACAGTTCCTTGAAAAGAGATTCAGCCTCTAGTTTCAGGCAATAAAAAGATGGTCTGTTCAACTTGAAAAGCTACATTGAATTCAGTAAGATATCCTAATGAAAAGGAAACAAATTCCAACTTGCACTTCATGACTGAGTTGAGTTTTGTGTATACAAGCTCATTGAGTTATGGGCGCCCATAAGGGGGAGGGGTCGGGGGGGGGTTGCCCCCCCTGGCTGAATTACGTTCCCTTACATTTTGTTTTTAAGATTTATATTATATAGTATTGGATGTGCCGATTAGACCAGGTAAATTAGATATATGCTTCCCGAAAGATCGTCAAAAGCTCAAAAGTTTAAATACGTTTTGAGGGTCCCAAATAAGAGCCCTGTAAGTTTGAGGCAAAGTCTGACTTCCGCTAAAGTTTTTGAAGGGTCAAAAACGTGCCAAATGTTCTTAATTTTTTTTTTTTAGTTTTTAATCTTCATTTTAGGTATATAAGCCTATATTCCCGTTTAAATTTACAGAAATAAGATTGCGTGACGTTCAGGGCTTTTAATATCCCCGATTTTTGGAATTTTCCCCGAAATCTCTGTGGCTCCCCGAAGAAAAATATGGTTCACCGAAAATCACCCAATCACGTTACCACCCCAGTGATCTATCACTAATGACTATCCATCCCTACCGAATATTACTTTACTTGCCATACATTTTTTCACTGTCTTACTCTCTTGCACGTTGATTTTTGTCTGTTGTGTTACTATGCATAAAAATGATAGACGGTTCTTCATTTGTTGACAAAAGTATTCTCTTTCTGAAATGAGACTAAACTATTTCGATTCGAATCACAGTTTATAGAATTAGCTGTATGATCATTCCCTATCTCACCCATTATAAAAACCCGGACCGAGGTGCGAGTGCTCCAGAGAATGTATAAACATAAGCGACATTAGATCTTTTCACGGGTAGACAAGTCAGATTTCTCTTGGACGCGAAACTTGGCTTCAACGTTGGAACACTAATTTTGAAGAAACTAATTTCGAATTAATTTATTCCAATACAAACATGAAAATCGGTAATTAGTAGTGCAATGTTATTATTAGATGTTTTTAGGAATTAAAAATAGGTTTCGAAGTCTCAAGTGGTTTCAAAGGCATTTTGAGAAAGTTTCTGCCAAAATACGTGTTCCATGTAATTGGACCGCTAATGGCTGATCAAATGAGAGGAGCTGTTTGTACGCGCCGATATATAATATATATATATATATATATATATATATATATATATATATATATATATATATATATATATATATATATATAGATATATATATATATATATAATATATATATATATATATATATATATATATCTATATATATATATATATATATATATATAATATATATATATATATATATATATATATAATATATATATATATATATATATATATATATATATATTTCAGTTGCGGATCCAGAGGGGGAGGGGCGAGGGTTACCCCCCTAAAGTAGTGTAATTTACCTAATTAACGCAAGTTTGCATTAATTAAACTTGCTCTTAACGTAAGTTTGTCGGATCAACCTATTTTGCGCCCCTCCCCCTAAAAAAATCCTGGATCCGCCCCCCTGAAACCGTCACACCAATTCCACCAGTTATTAGAAGAAAAAAAATTCCTTATTTTCACAAATTTCATCAACCCCCCGCTCCCTTTTTTATAAAATCCTACATAGGCCAATCAGTTGAGTCCGCTGTATGTAAATAATAGATTAAGTCATAATTTGTATATAAATTAAGTCATACCTGTGAGATGGGACACTTGCAAACCACTTGGCTGGCTCACCAAGTTTTTTTCTGCTTTCGCAATTACGAATAATGCACTTTGTAACCATTTCTCATTGATTGACGAAAACCCACTAACCCGCTAATGCAGAAATAAGTGGGAGGAGCTTTTTGTTCGCACCGAGAATGAAGAGCCAGAAATCATCTGCGGTAAACTTACTGGATAATTATATAAACTGTGATTCGAATGTAGTATTCCTAATGCTATACAATTCTACATCATTCGTGGTCGTGGTCAAAACTATTGAAGAATTTTATTTGAAGTTGGATTTTAGGTTCTGAAAATTGAACATCTAGAGGAGAATTCTTTTGAAAGCCGAATCGTAAGTTTTTTTTTTCTTTTTTTTTTTTGCTACTTTGGTTTCGGACATACTGGATACTGCATTAATGTTTAATACCTAATGAGTGAACGCATGATATATTGAAGGAATTGATCTTTTGATACTTTCCAATTGTGTGGACTTTTCAGGTTTTACCGCTATAGAGTAGGCCATGATAAAACCCGTTTTTTGATGTGTTAACCGCTACAGAGTAGGCAATGATAGCGTGGTTTTCATTGCGTATACGATATTAAACTATGTTGTTTTTTTTTTTTTGGGGGGGGGGTGGGAGGAGGTTAGGGGGGGAAATTTACCTAGGTTAGATTAGGTTACGTATTAATATATGCTATGCTCTACCTCCCAGCCCTACCCCTCCTAATGTAAAAATATAATAGCCCAATTTGTTTCTAAACTATTATAAAAGTAGTAAAGTATCTAGTACCACGACGAGTGATTGCGTAATATGTCTGACCACGGGTAAGCATCTATATACGAGTCTACGAGTAATTGCGTAATATGTCTTACCACGGCCAGGCACCTATTGATCCAACGAGTGATTGCGTAATATGCCTTACCACGGTCAATCATCTATTACTAGGACCGGTATATGCCTTAGCAGACAGGTTTCTGAGCCAACACCCATTTTCTGAGCCAATCAGAAATGTATAAGGAATTACAAAAGAATGTATGTGCAGTTTCACGGGTTCATGCCTTACCATGGGTAGGTATATATTTTACAACTATAAAGCCTTGTCAGACATGTTTTCCTAGGTCAATAGCATAAACTCGACTTCGTCATATTACGTATTCAAAGGTTTAATACACTTTTCTGTAAAAAATACTGGTTTCAGTCGTAGTGTAGGATAATATTGTTTTTTTCATATGAATAATGTTTTTAACTAAAGATACGGCCAAGCCGAGCATATTTCTGAGTCAGAATTTGTCAGACAATAATAACCTCTAGCCTGAAGGTACCTTGCATCTTGTCCAAAATTGATCGCATATGGCGTTAGATATCAAAAAATTGTTCATTTGCTCAGGAATGCATCGCTGATAATTATAGAAAGGAATGCTACAGTCACAATTATTTTAATTTGAAAGTTGTATCATTGCGTAAACTAACTCAATTTGCGAAAAAGGTATCTGATAATGATAAAAAGTTGTATCGTTGCGTAAACAAACTCAATTTGCGAAAAAAGGTATAGCATTTGCGAACTGGATTGTATAATGGTGGTAAAAAAGGGTTAAACTGCATACCAGTTACATTAAGGAAAGCCCGAAGGGGTTGCTAATTTAGAATAAAATTGTAAATCAATCTATGATAACGGTCAACGATGACAAGATTACCTTGTGACTTGACCTAGCCTTACTTCTCGGATTTGTTCTGTATAATACAGAAGTACCATTTGAACAGTGTTGTCAATATAAAATATGCTCTAACATTGTAGTATACTAAAAAGTTGATACTAATAGAGATGTAGATGCCAAGAAAAGAATTTTAATAAAGAAATTCAGAACAATCTTTAGAAATCCTTAGAAATCGAGTAGTGAGGTGATTATAAGTTTTGAGCATCAAGGATCGCAACCATCAATAACCCTAATCACCAAGGACCCCAACCTCCAAAGTTCCCCTATCCCCAACCTCCAAGGGCATAACCCAAATTTTTGGGCCCCTCGCCCTATTTTTTATACTTTTTTTGAAGCTTTTTTTACTTTTTTAATTTTTTTTTAACATGATATATTTTTTTCAACTTTTTTTTACATGTCTTCGAATGTTATAAAACATACTTAACGCATAAGAAATTCACATTTGATGTTTTCCAAATTCAAAATGAGAATGATATAGATATTTTAGTCGTGACTGTTACTATTAGAAAAATAATGTTTGCAGTAGCACTTTTTTTGGAGTGAAATTTTTTATGCACTTAGAAATTATTCAACTTCTTATTTTCGTATCTTAAAATGACATGAAATATGCTTGCGGCTCTACCAATCGCACTCTATGCTTGCTCATAGACACGATACGGCTTTCCCACTGGTACTCTATGATGGGTTATCGACACTACCTATTTTATTGCATGTATTAAATTAGTATTTATTACGCAGTGGAAGGATAAACTCATAATTCATGTCTTTAAAAAGTGAAGATGAAGTATTTTAAGAAAGTGTGTTCACATGATAGTGTTATTGTAGAATTGAATGCTGACATGGAGGAGTATTTGAACTATGAAATAAGTGCAAGTGGTAGCACTATTGGAAACATATGCGTGCATTGTCATGACAGTAAGGAATTAAATTTCTTTGGAGTACCAGAAAAAAATCAATTGTGCAAATGGTGGATATGCGAGATTGAGATCTCCGGAGATGATTGCACTCAAAGAGAATACCAACATAAAAAATAATCGCTGATGAAGAGGGGTATCTTCTTGCTAGGGCTTCTGGTAACAAATTACCTACTGATACATCATATCATCAGCTTTCGGGTATTAGCATTCAACAGAAGCTCAAAAGAAGACAGGCGTACTCTTCTACTAATATCATAAGTCATATCTTGTCTACATGCCAGAACTGTTACCTGTGTAAAAAATAAAGTGGTAATAGACAATGAAATTGCCGGAAAAATAAAATAGGCATTGGTAGAAAGTATCACTAAGGAATATAAAGATGAATCGATGAAAAACATAGGGCCAGCAAACATTACTAGCATCATTAATCAAACAGTCAATGAACCAAATAATAACAAAGACGAAACGCATATTGAACCTGTCGACGATACACCAGTAAAAATTTTGTATGACTCAAAATGGATTAATGATTATTCTACTGATTACGAGCTAAGAGAAGAGAGTAGCTATAGCATCAAGTGAGAACGTGATGAATTATTTTATGGAACATATTCAAAATGTCCAAATTGTTCAATGATATTAATAACATTATTTCATTAAAAATATATTATGCATTACATTGTTATGTGTTCATTATTTTTTAGAGTATGCTAGCATATCAAACGTTTAGAATGTCTATTAAAACCTCGGAGATGTAAGAAAAGGAATTTGCATACATTCTATTTGGATAGATAGGTAAACATGGAGAAAAATCCATGGAATAACATGGAGAAGATGTTGATAAAAAAAAAAAATCATTCACTCTGACACTTAGATTTTGTCAATTTTAGCCTATTTATCCGAGAAAAGGATGTTGATATAGAATTAATGACTCTGATACTTAAATTTTTTCAATTTTATCTGACATATCCGACAAAGGATGTTGATAAAGCATTTATTCACTCTGATACTTAGATTTTGTTAATTTTAAATTCATTATCAACACCCTTTGTCAGACAGGTCAGGATAAAATTGAAAAATCTAGGTATCAGAGCGAATATATTCTTTATCGACATCCTTTGCCGAATATGTCGGTTAACATTGTCAGAACTTAAGTGTCAGAGTGATGAAATTCTGTATTAACATCATAGTGAACAAACTCTTCATCAACATTCTTTTTCGATATCATTTGTCGGGTATGTTGGATATATAATATGTATATATATATATATATATATATATATATATATATATATATATATATATATATATATATATATATATATATATATATATATATATATATATATATATATATATATATATATATATATATATATATATATATATATATATATATATATATATATATATATATATATATATATATATATATATATATTAGTATTAGAAGCATAGCTCCAGCATTTGGATTGGGGGAGGGGGAGGGCACGAGGTGGTCCACATCTGGATAATCAATGGGCATGGGTTATCCTTTAGGGGAAAGCAATGGCGGTTCTGGGCTCTTGAATTTGCTTATATTTACAGTAAATACTAAGTATTATTATATAATTATTACAAGAAGTAAGTAACTTACTTACTTTAACTAGGTAAGTACGTAGTACTTACGTGTGCCCTGGCTTGCAAAAAATTTCAAAAACTACAAAATGATTAAAAATGTTAGATTATTTATTTAAGATTTGTGCCCCTAAAATTTCGGCACACGGGTTGAATGCCCCCTCAACCCGTACTCTAAAACCACCCGTGGGGAAAGAGGTGTTGAAGAACTTGTGAAAAAACACAAGCCTTAGTATGTTTTAAAGATGTCTGAAAATTCGGATGATTCTGTTCCAAATTTTCTCCCATTAGTTGAAAGTCTCTTTGTTAAAAGAGGCCATCACAAATATAAGCCAGAGCTGATGCTGTATCATTAATTGGATCACGTTTGTTAATTAATTTGGGCAATTTGAGCTGCTGTCACTGTTAAGAATGTCTTCACTTTCTGTTATTGTCAGTAAGAAGACGTAGATGGGAGTCAATCCCTTTTCAATATCTTTTCTTCTTGTTCCACTTTCTGTTGCTTTTTAAAGTTGGTTCTGAACCAAAGAAAGGAAGCAACGAGATCTGCTCTTTGTTGAAAGCTGAACAAAGCTGGTTTTTATGGAATTGGTTAAAGAACCAAAAGTTTGGCCATCTTACATTGCTGAGCTTACGGACGCGCTTATTCTGAATTAATAATCTATAGAATATGTAGCAGTCCATCTGTCCAAATCCTGGTACCAATGTGGGTATGCTCTTCCAACTGACAAGGGGGGGGGAATGTACCAAATAGTTAAAAAGTAAAGATAGCCCGTTCCTTTCCTAAGTCTTCAATAGGACATTTTTCCTTCGAGCGATAACAAAAAAAAGTTACTCTTTAGCAAAGACGTTACTCAGCTAAATTCAAAACATTATGGAGTACATAAATAGACAATGCAGACGCATCAAACAAACACAAATTAAGTAGTGGACTCAGCTTTTACTAAGGCTGTCAGCAATGAGTTGTTGCAGACGACAAGAGTGCAAGCCTACTGTAAACAAACTTTTGGGTGGGTGAAGGTGAGTTGTTGGGTTCCTTTTTGTTTATTGACGCTAAAGTGCGAATTTGGCCTACTTGGGCTTGTGATAGTCGTTTTTCAGTAATAAATACTATCTTATGTTACTTTAAATTACAATTGTTTTTTTGCAGTGACCTAACTTATGTGACCTAAACTTGCTTCAAAAACAGGTAACGTTTTTAGCAATTCCATTTTATTCATATACAACATCGTTGCTTAAAGAACCAAGGCAATCAAATACCAAAACATACATATCATCGATGAATCAGAATAAACGAAAGATTCTGTAAAACAACTTAAAATGTATGCACTACTTAAATAAGACAGTAAGTAGAAATGACGAGAAAAAGAGACGAGGCAAGATGGCGGATTAGGAATCCCTCAGCAGAAAAATCACAACTGCGGAACCTCACGATCTTACGGTTATCAAAACACCCAAAATTGTGAGTCAGAGGGCAATGAAAGAAATAATATTACTGAAAAATATTATAGAAAAAAGTCTTAAGCTTAGTATTGATTGGTATCATTTGTAAGCTGAACATCTAGATCAAAATTTTCGTAAAAACTCCTTCCAAAAAGTGTTATAGGAATAGTAACAGAATAAAAAAAGTCTTAAGCCTTGTATTGATTGATATCATTGATGATATCATGTAAGTGAACGTCAAATCCAATTTTTCATAAAAAAAAATCCTTTCAAGAAGTTTTATAGAAATAGTAACAGCATAAAAAAGTCTTAAATCTTGTCTTGAGCGATATCATTCACCCTGGCATAAGCATTTGTTATAAGTGGTTTGTTTTTGGAAAGCCGGCTATGATTGGACAGCATTGGAAAATTCGAAGGCTCCGATTCACAGTCCAGTCTAAGCTGGACCTTCTCCTGGCAGGGCAAATAATGTAATCAAGACGAGGTCTGCCTGTTGAGCAGCGTTAAGATTAAGGCCTATTCACTTTAAGACAAAGCTGATTTTGTATCTAACTAACAGCTAAGGTAGTAAGGATATCAAAAATTAAATATTTTCTCCCCTGAAAATATTATATGAACATTAAAACCTTATGTTCTTTTGGTTGTTTCAAAGTTATCATGTTTTAGAATATTACCAACCATACTTTGGTCAATGCTGAGACATTGAACCTTCAGAATAATCCGGGTAGCTTATTATTCAAATTTTACGAAGCTAAAAATTCAAATATTAACGATCTGTTGGTTTCAAAACACATTTACACCTTCGTACGAAAGTTAAAACATCTTCTTAAGCTCTTTGGTGCCATAGGCTATGCTTTTAGCCAATTTTTTGCTGATATTTCATTTATTGTTGTTTTTTTTTTACTTGGCATACTCTACTAATAAGCCCCACATAGTTGCTTTTGCGGGTCTTTTTGATTAAAATTGAATTTCTCGATTTTCCCTACTTTTTAAGATATATAAGGCTGTGCAAATGTCCACTTTACCGATTCTAACACCGTCCCAGGGTTGCCAACTTGCATACTTTTCGTGTGAAATGCACTCTTTTTTTTCATTGCACTCTTTCATACCACGGACTGGATTTGCACTCTTTTTGCCCATTATTTGCTCTTTGCACTCTTTTTTGCACACTTTTATCAAATGATGATAGACAAGAGAATTAAGCGAAATATAAAATTAAAATATAAATTAAACTATTTAAGTGCAAAAGATAGAGCAGCTAGCCGGTATGATCTATGTTATCTATGCCTGGGCCGTCTCCCAGGCGTCTTTCTCGTCTCGTTTTTTCAGCCATTTACCAAGAAGTAGATCAAAGCATAGAAAACCAGTGAAAACGTGGTAAATTCAAATTAAGTTTTATAGAAGGAAGTTGAAAGCTGTCGGGCACAACTGTTCTTCATGGAAATGGAAAAGTGAGTATGAAACATGAAGTAAGGCGATGTAGAAGGAACAACCAAAATAAAACTTTTCAAAGTCTACTCTCAGATTGATAAAATTCTGCAAAGACTTTAGGCCTGTGCACCATTTTAAAGCCTGAATGACCCATATCTTCTTGTGATAGCCGTTTTTTTCTGAAATAAACATCTTTCCAGCCAGGGGTCCAAGAATTTGCTTTGGATGGACCCATACTATCAAAATGATTTAAAAGGGTAATTAGGAAAATATAGGGTAGCCTAAAATTGTTTTAGACTTTAGACACTTCTTGCTATCTTGGAAAGTAGTTGAGTTAGGTGAATGACACTTTCAGAAATGAATCCAGGGCCAAAGCCAAAAATATTCGAGCCAATTGAAAATGACAATGAAAAATGGGCAAATATTGAGCAGCTCACATTTTTGACCTATGAATAAAGTGAAAATACCACTCGATGCCTTTTCTTATGCTCTTTCCGAATATAATAATCGTTTTTGGCGCAAATTCACTTCACCCCACCCAAATATACCAATTCAGGGTATACACTTGCACATTAGGGTGGGGATGGGGTTAAAGTTGTCTTTGTCTTTGCCAAGCTTTGCTTATGGACAAAGCTTGGCAGAAGTACTAAGTGCTTATATTCTCAATTTAAAGCAAAGCTAATTGTAGAATAGGCTAATCACCCCTTTTAACGTTCCCGAGAGCTAATACAGTAAGCAAGTAATCTTGTCAAAGGAGAAAAAAGGTGCCTAGTATTTCTGTCCAAGCCTTTCTCCTTTTTTGCATACTCATTTCAGCCTTGGTTTTTAACACTATTAAAAAAACAGGAAGTTTTTCCAACTGAAAGTAAGGAGCAACATTAAACTTTAAACGAACAGAAATTACCACTTATTTGAAGAGGATCGCCCCTCCCAACACCTCGCTCTTTACGCTAGGTTTTTTAGTACTTTTATTGTTTTACTTAAACGACCCTTGTGTTTCAGGAGTTTTTTTTTTAAGAATTGGGACAAAATTCAAACTTTAGCGGAAAGAGTGAGGTGTTGAGGAGCAGGCAAACCCCTCCATATACGTTGTAATTTTTGTTCGGTTGAAGTTTTAATGTTGCTCCTTACTTTCAGTTGAGAAATTTAGCTTTTTTTATTTAATTTCTGATCGTGTTTTAAATGATGCCAGGACGTAGCTAACTGTATGTTATAAAGTGTACACACTTTATAAAATGTGTTATAAAGACGTAATCGGATGTGTGGTAAACGTGAGGCACCATCTTAGAACAAACTTCCACGAGAGAAGGGTTCAGAACAATCAGACATCAATGCTGCATTATGAACCCCTTCCCAAAAAATAACATGCTGAGTCTACAATTGAAGTCAGCTTGAAGCTTACGTCGTGGGTCGTCTTGGAAGACATTCCCATTACAGAAATGGGCACTTTAATCAAAGTCCTGAAAAATGCTTTTGGAGACTCAGAATTTTGCAAAAAGCAAAAATCAGGGCAGAACTAAAACTAGTGGGATAATTAACACGCCATTGCCCCTGTTGAAAGAGGTGTGCTGTGTCTTGTGAACTGAAGAAAGCTCATATCTTTTCATTAGTTGACAAATCTACCGATAAATTTTGGCAGAAGGTCTTGGTCCTTATAGCAAAGTACAGAGACTCCAAAGATATAGTGCGAGAAGACTTTATGGGGTTTTTTGCCAGAAGTGTCTAATACTTGGACATTATGAAAGCCTAGGAATACCTTTGCAAAATTTGATGGCGATTGCCTTTGACAATGCCAGTGTTAACACTGGACATCAAAAAGGTCTTGGTGTACTGATAAAAGAATATGTGCCAGATTTGCCTGTGCTACACTGCACTAGCCATTCCGTTGCTCTCTGTTCTGCATTTGCAGCTAAGAAGTTGCCAGATATAATTGACATTTTTATTCATGACGTAGTTGCATATCTGCAAATAGCCCAAAAAGACAGGATGAACTAAAGATCTACCAAAATTTCTGTCATGTGGAAAACCACAAGCTTTTGCAGACTTCAAGTACGCCATGGCTCACCCTTGAAGCTCCCATTGAACGGATCCTTGAGAAGTGAAAGCCGCTCCTTTTATTCTTTACCAACCATGGAGAAGGTGACTCCGTTGGAGATAGACGAGCCAAAGAAAAGGCTAATAAAATTCTTGCTTTGATGCCTGATTCTTTTGTGAAAATAACCTAGTATTTTCTTCATTTTTCTTACAAAAGATCAATGCACTAAACAGAGTTTCAAGCTGAGGGAACACGGATTCACAGGCTTTTGAAAAGTTCGCAACAGACGTAACTGTTGCTCCTCAAGTGCTTTGTCAAAAAGGAAGAAATAGGGCGCGTACAAGATCGATTTAAAGTTCGGTTGAGCCTAGCTCATTTTCTTGCACTTGATTGTATAAAGTTGGGACCAAATGCACTGTGCCCCATGAGAAGCTGCAAAACACTGGCCTATTGAGTGCTCAGCAGGTTCACAGCATCCAGATGAGCTGTATGATTTTTTTCTTGGAATTGTGCTCACAAATGAGCAAACGGATTGATTACAATGACCCAACGTTGGAAAATCTCAAATGCTGAAGTCCAAATGCTGCCTTATCTGGAGATGTGGACACTCTTGTGCCTCTTCTTCAGCGGTTTCCAAATTTGCTGGGTGACACTGAGGCACAACGTGATAAAATGCAAATAAAAATGCAATAAACACACGCAATTTTGTGTGCGGTTTTGAAGGATGATAAATCCGTTTTGTTTCTGCTTCCATTTTTTTTCACTGTGCTAGGGTACGGTACTTGACTTGACTAAAGTGAAGTCAGCTATAGTTCACGACTAGTTACTTGAACCTCTTATATTCCTTTCAAAACGTTTGGATAAAATGGAGATAAAACTTCGACTAAACATTTGATGCAGTCAACTATAGTTCAATTAAAGATCTAAGCAATCAAAATAAACACCAGCAAATTTCAGCCGAGCATTACCTTTGAAGTTAAAAAAAGAATGATAATCACTATCAAACTTACTATTTAGAGGTTGATTTCTCAACTTTATTTTAAATACAATTAAAAAATTTAAAGATAATATATTTGTCGATCGAATGATAACTGATAATTATGTGTAAATGGCGTACGAATGGTGAGAACGGTGAGAGGGGCGCAATTTTTTAGCTTGTACACGATTTATCAACTTGCATTTTTTTTTGGCCTTTATTTGCACTCTTTTTTCACGTCGGAATTTGGCAACCCTGCACCGTCCTAGCCGAGTGGTTAGCGCTCCAGACTTGAAATCCTGAGGTCAGAGGTTTGAGTCCTGGTGTTGCTAGTTTTTTTGGTTAGGAACGGGGGTCAATGGTGTGACTCTGTAAGCTCAACTAGTGTTGACCCAGCTCTGAATAGTTACCTGGAGAAATCTGGCACGAAAAAACGGAAAGGTCGAATGATTTGCCCCCTACCACACATTGCACTTCCGGCCGAAGGGATGGAATCAGGAGATCAGTATCAATCAACATATTTCCGACCCATTCATTATAAAAATTTTATCAATATCAAGAGTTTGATAGAGCCAGAACCTAGCAGGTAATATTGTTCTTCTTCTTATTTGGATTATTACAAAAAAAAAACTCTTGCATAATTCTATCAACGGAAGGGATTCTGCTCCCTGCGGAAAGGTGCTCCACGTGAAATTAAACACCGAGTTCCGTATTATACAGCAGATATCAATCCCATAAGGGAACTATAAAAACTCTTTAGCTGCTTGTAAACTAGGGATGAAATTTTTCTATTTGAATAGGTCATAATTATCCAATCCGACAATTATTAATTTTAGATTAAACGTGTGAAATTGAAAGAAAAGAAATTAAATAGAACATTAACGGTAAGAGCTGATAATTAGCTCTGTATTAGATAAATAAAATTGCAAATAGATTTAGGTTTACACTTGAAATATCAGTTCTTTTTTTGGCATATTGTATGTTTAGATATAGGGAACAAATAATAGCCCGCTTATAGACTCCCCTGCTTTCATCTTGTAACATTTGTCCCCCCCCCTTAAAAATTGTTGCAGTCTCGTGTTAATGAACGGGTATCTGGCTATGCATGCTCAAGGTTTGAGACTAAAACGAGTTAAAATTGCTTGACCCAGAGTATTGTTATATTTAATTGAATTGATTATTTTAGGATATTGACAAAATTGCAAATATATAAAATCATAACCTTCTAATTCAAATCCAATTCAGAACGCCTTTAACATCAACCATCAGAATTAGTTAAATCTTAGTGCTACTGCTTCAAAACTAAACTTAGCATTAGCTAAATCTGGCAAAACTGCTTAAAAGTCAGATTTTTCAGATACCTAGGAAATGATAGCGTAGCCATAAACACGAAAAATGCACGAGAGAACCATTTTTCGGACGAAAATATACCAAAAGTAGATTTTTATCAAAATAATTCACTTCGAAAAAATGCGCTGATTAGACGAATTCAATATGCAACCACCTAAAAAAAACAAGCCCCAATGAGTTAAAAACATCTCATCTGGCCGAACTGTTACAATGTGAAACGTATTACTTAAAAATACCAAATACCGATATAAAATGATGCAGGAATAACAATGAAATTTAGGGTTTGTCTAGAGCCTTCTTTAACCTGATTGGCTAACATTTGACCTATTATAATCTTTTCACAATTTACTATAACTGTTACTTTTGGAGCTTCAGCTTTCAGTGTCATCAAGACAAGAGTTTGCGACGATAGTGTTTGACCCCCAAACCTGAAAATGAAAAAAAAAAAAAAAAGATTAAACAACACACTAGCAATACAGTGTATCAAAAATATATGCGTAGGAGTACAAGTAAGAGACTACCTTACACCCTTATCCGATTTAGAGCAGCTAAGAAGGCCATCATTATAGCCTAGCATGTATAAATACCTCAGTATATTGGCAGCCAAAAAACCCTTATTCTTATTCCTATTCAAAGTATTCCTTATTCCTAGGAAAATTACTACGAAGCCTGGGGTTCCCAGGTCCGGTTAAACGAATCGATTCTAAGGCAAAATACCTCTCGTAATGTTTAAAAACCTTACATGTATAAGGTGTAAAGACAGGAGGGGCCCAAAAGCGAAAATTACCAATCAGAGAAATATAAAATGTTAATTGAAGGAAGCAATGAATGGAGTCTTTGGTATCCAGTTAACCCAAAATTGCTGACACGCTGAAAAAGCGTCAGGCTATTTCTACAAACATAACTGCCAGTGGTATTACTCACTGCAAAATGTTAAGCAGAATCTGTCCTAATGGGACAATTTTCACTGCCTAAAATTAAAAAAAAATAAAACTACTTTTTACTTTAACATTACAGGCCATTGTCAATGTCAAGGCAATTGCTCGATAGTCTTAGAAATTATCGATGTTTCGAAACACAAATATCGCCCTTTGTATAAACCTAGGCAGGTTTACAGTTTTTTCTGCGAGAGTCTCAGTTTCTTGACATAAAAATATTTTTGGTATCTTTTCCTATATTTTCTATGAAAAACATGAAATGCGAGATATTTCGAGAAACGTGAACGAGCTGTTAGCTATTTTAAAGAACAATGGAAAAAAGGGTAAAAGCAAAGTTACATACAAGGAAAGATGGTATTTATCCGATATCCCATGGAATGGGCGTCCCATAACACCCAGCATTACTTCTCAATTTTAGTTATAAACGAAATATTTAGAGGAATAAACCCTTTACACACACACACTAAACGAAATATAAGGAAAAACCTAAAATATTGAACTATTTGGAAAAACATGATATTTACCTGAATAAAAATCTTAATCTGAAACCTTTATCCAAATCCCTGACATTTTGTACATTGGTTTTCAGCCCATCGTTTTTTAGCGTTACTAAGACAAGAGTGGATAATCTTTATTCAAAACACTAAATGACGTCCTACTGACTTTACCCCTCTATTGTAAATATTATCCTTCTATTGAAGTTATTCGGATTCACAGGGCTATATATCGCCACCACCCACACCCCCTCAATGCCAAAGAAAAAAAAAAGCCAGACTGATTACGATATTCCAAAAATTTAATATTTCCCCCCACAAAAACCCTACTTTCCAAACCTTTATCTTGATCCCTATTTTTTACATGCTTTATTTCAACACAATGCTTTGAACGATATCAGCCCAATAATTGATTGTGCTCGAGCAAAACAATAAATTACTTGCTAGTAATATTACTCTTCTATTGCAATTACTGCCCTTTTATTGTAAACATTGAATAAATAGGAGAGTCCAGACCTTGAAGGGGGAAAGCTCCTCCCTCAACCCATTCGTACAAGGCAAACAAACTAAAAAAGTCAAACTTATTGAAATACTAAGAAAATACATCATCTTCACGAACAGATTTTTTATTTAAACCTTTGTCCCAATCTCTGGAATCTTTTTTTTGCACGCTTGTTATCAACACAAATTTACGCAATCAATACGAGGGTAAACAGATAAATAGCCACAGGTAAATATAAAAATAAAAGCCCCTGTTTTACTTTTTCAAACACTATATTTCAAGACACAGCATTTCAAACACTAAATAAACACTAAAGAAACACTGAAAAATTATATTAATGTTTTTTCTAAGGTCTCTCTTTCTTGTAGTGCCTAGTGGACTTATATTGGATTTTTCCCTTAATTCAAACAATATTTCGACCAAAATATTTGTATTTTTATCTCGCTTCATTGGCTCATACTATACCTCCTTTTCTTTGCGTTTTCCTTGTTTAAACAAAACATTTTCTTGTGTTTAGCCAGTTTGAACTCAAACTATTTTCGATTACAAAAGAGAACTAAGAGAAAAAAAAACAATACAAAAATGCAGCTGTCCCAACTTATTTTTAAGGAATGGCTTGTCTGTTTCCTAAAAATGACACTTTTTGTTGGGAAACAAAGTGCAACGGAATTTTTTCCGTTTGAGAAGTGAGCAAAACTACAAACTATAAAGATCGCCGTTCATGTTTTTAGAAGAAATAGTTTAAAATTGTTCCAATAAAAATTATCCTATTTCACAGTAAACGAATCAAAATTTCATCTTCTTCCTTTTAAGCTCTAGATTAGTTTTGTCACATTTTGATCCTTTTTTGGTTATTTAGGAAAGCTAAATCATAATCTCCAGGCAATTCCAGGTAAAAGAGTTAACATATAATCATCATTACCACAAATAGCTTAAACTCATACCCCCTAACTTCAGAGACCCTAGTCAATCCTAAGGTAAATTACGTTTTAAAAATAAGTAAATTGTGTTATTATAAAAAAATTAATACATTTCAAGCTATTTGTCATTCAACTCCCCTCAGACAAACATATTTAAGAGCCGAAATTGGTCATAATTGGCTTAATTAGCAATTACAATCCCTTTATTTAAAAGAAAGACCTAATTTAAATTATTATCCCATACCTGAATATTAAATGATCCGAAGAAGGAATAGAAGAGACATTTGCAGCTTCATACACTCTCCGACAAATAGCGTGGCCATCGACTACAGAAGGTGGAAGAGTAGCTACAGTCGTCGACTTCCTGCATACCACGCAGCTTACCTACACAAATGAATGAAAAATTAAATTAATAATGCATAACCAGCATGACTTTAACAAGTAAATGATTATAAGTCCTGTTTTCCTTTCTGCCAACGCTTGCCACGGCAACATCTCGCACTGATTGATCGAAGGCCGGTTCGAATAGGCAAGAACACTCAAGAAACAACTCTGTACAATTCTACGAATCAATCCGTGAGGATACATCCTATGAAAGCATTTGATAATTCTTTAAAGATGCTGTCCAACCAATGTATACAGCCCAATGATTAAACTAGTGCCATTTCGGAAACTCAATGCGATCCGCAAAATATTTAAAAAAAAGGAGCACAGTACCCCTTCACCCATGGAAAGGGTATTAGTAAAACAGATGTTAGATTACACCAAACAGCGTGGGTAACTTACAAGAACAGAAACTAGCACTAACGTGAACAGAAATAACTCTCAACGCCATCTTGCATACTGCAACACTTGTTACGGCATTATTTCTAGCTCCGTAACCACTTTTCAGTCAGGAACTGGAATCATACACTTATTACCACTCTATTTTTAACAATTAACTAAATTATTCTTATTATGGTAAAATTCTAGAGAAGCTACTTTTTGCTATCTCGAAAAGGGGTTCGGAATATGAAACTTTCAGTAATGAATCCAGGGCGAAAACATTCTTTGGGAATGTATTGCCAATATGCTATGTTAATTCTGTACTGTGTTATGTTGACAAATCAACATACTTTAATTTTTACTCTCTGTATTTAGTTTTGAAAATGCAATTCCTAAGCCATATCCATGAGTTTTTGTTTTTTTTTATTTAGAAGACATCTTTGAAACTTCATAAATTGAAAATAAGCAAAGTTGTGACAGTATACTTTTCTTCTGCTTCCTTTAAGCAGAAGATCTATTACGCAAGGTTTCACATTCATAACCCAAAGAATTTTTGAGATCACTGTTCTCTAGAGGGAAAATTTTATACTACTTTTTTGTAACACACTTTAGCTTATAGGTCTATCATTGAAGGTTTTTTTCTTATTTAAATTACACCATATTTTTCGTCTCGATATTTTGCTCAAGAACGGTTTAAAAGTTCGCAAACTTCTACTTGTATCAATCTCTATTCCATTTATATATCTTAATTTAGCTTTTTTCAAGGGTGTAAACAGATACAAGTAGTGTTGGGCGATATTCAATATCGATATTGATATATCGATATATCAGAGCAAATATCGATATCGAATATCGAAACGAAAATATCGATATCGAAAAACGATATTTGAACAGATTGACTATTTTCGGCCTTTTCTGCTACTGGTAAACGTCCTGCAGAAAAGATCCAACATAGAAAATTGTTTGGGAAATGGGCGAGAAGAAGAACAATGATGTATTTAATCCAATGACTCATACATGCTGATACACAGCATACTTACCTGTATCCATAAGTTGGTATAGCCTGTTCTCAAACTAAAAATACGTTTAGTCAGGAGGACTTCCAAATGTTGCTGAGAACCTCCAAAAGGCCTTGGCTGTATTAATGCCTTCTAAGCTGATAGCCTTGCTCATATAAAAGAGAATTGGCTTTTATGCTGAATCCAAATATATAGGATTCATTCAGTTTAATGTTCCCATCAAAAGATACGAGCCTGAGAAAATTTGCGTGATTTTTGGGAAAGGGGAGAAACCCCCCAAAAAGTCAAAGAATCTTAAGAAAAGCGTACCATCAGATTCAGCATATCATGGAACCCTGCTGTAAAGATTTTAACCTCCCGTCAGCATAAATGTAGAATTTTGTATTTTTTTGTCAGAATAAAAATCACGGATGCACGTTTATTTATTCCTCTTTCTTTCGCGCCAGCGTGATCGCATCAATTCAAAGGCCCAAGAATATTGGGAAAGTGCTCGTTCGAAAGAAAAATAACAGTTCTAGTTCCCTTTTAAAGTGACCCCGAGATATTGGAGAGCCAATAGCCCCCTCCCACGCCCTTTTTTCCCTGAAAACACCTGATCCCAATTTTGAGATATTCATTTTGTTCACCGTAGTTGAAAGATCGGAAAAATGTTCCTCCGGAGATAACCTGACTCCCCGCAACCTGAGGAAAGGACTTTAAGTTATGAATTTGCCTATTGTTTTACGTATAGTATTTTTTATTTGTAAGTAAACAGGCCTTTTTAGGGGAGGGGAATTTTCTGTGGGGGATTTTCCACAGGTAGAATTTCCCATGGGCAGGGAAGTTTCCAGGGCTGAACTAACAAGGGGGAATTTTACATCGGAGAATTTGTCATAACTCCTATACGAAATTCGTCATAATGTTTTTCTGCCGATTCAATTTTTGATGTAGAGATGTTCCGAGGAAATTGCCATGATCCCCCCATGGTACCCGGGGGAAGGGCTATAAGTTATGAATTTTGTCTGTTGTTTACATGTAGTTTTCTGTTATTTGGAATTAAACAGACGTTTTTAGGGAGGGAAATTTTCCGCAAGGGGATTTTCCACGGGGAGAATTTTCCATGGGCAGGGAAGTTTCCGAAGATGAACTTATAATGAGAAATATTACACGGGAGAATTTGCCAGAACTCTTATATCAAATTTATTTTACTTTCTCTTTGCCGATTCAATTTAACATCTAGAGATGTTACGGGGATATTATCCGGGTAAATTTTCAGAGAGGTTAAAATTGCCTGGGAGATTTTTTTGTGGGAGGGAGGGAGTTCCACGGGGGAAATTTTCCATGGGAAATTTTTCAGTGGGAGTAATTCTTCGTGGCGGAATTTTCCGCAGGAGATATTCTCCATGTGGAAATTTTTCGCGGGAGAAATTCTTCATCAGAGGATTTTCCATGGAAGAAACTTTCCATTCGGAGGATGGGATTTCAATGAAAAATTTCCTGTTGAAGGAGTTTTCCGGCATGATTTGAAAAAGATAAAAATTAAATGAAAGACAAGTCTTTTTTTTTCAAATGAAAATAGGCTTAAGAGAAATTTCTAGGCGAAATTGTCCACAAGAAAATATCTGGGTGGAATTTTCAGCAGGGACGGATTTGTAGTGATGATTTCCTGTATTAAATGAAAACAACCAAAAATTAAATAAAAATTTTTTTTTTCAACGGAAACTAGGGAGACATATTGAAACTTGAAACAAAAGAAATCCTACCGTATGCGAGGGGAGTTACCCCCTCCTTTAAAGAGTTCCAATTATTTAAAAACAACTCCTGAAACATAAGGGCTATTTAATTAGAATAAGAAGCTTGTTTTTAAAATACTAGAAAAACGTATATGAAGGGCATCCCTCTCATATACGGAATAATTTCTGTTCGTTTTAAGTTTTAATGCTGAACCTTACTTTCAGTTGAAAAAACCTGTTTTTTTTTTTTATTTAATCACTGAAAGGTAGAACAAATGCTCAGGGAAAAAACATTGACATGTTGCTGAGTTTGAATAGCAAAAAGTAGTCAGTAGGTCATCTTTCTTTACCCTGAGCCCGAGTAATTTGAAGTCTAGATTTCTATGATATTCACTCTTGTAATCGATGTTTGTTTTTATTGCTTGATTTTCTATTATTCAAAGTTTTAAAAAATTGTGCAAAATACACTTTTATTATAATTGTTGGTACTTTTCTATCAGCCAGTACACAATCGAGAATTTGGATCTACAGGTACGGGGTCGGGGTAGAAACAAACGCTATGCTTGTCTAATAGATAGGATATATAATTTGGGCTGTATATTTGCACACTGGGGGGATGGGGGTTAAGCATAGCTGGGCTGCATGCAATAAGTAACCTAACCTAAATAAACCAAAAATACCAACTAAATATTTATTATCCACTGAATCGAAGCTAATTGTCTCCGTATACAAACTGCAATAAAGGTTGTTATATAATTTTATAGATTCAGATTCTCGAATGTGTAGTGGCTAACAGATAATTACCCAATTTTTTTTTAACTTTGACAAAATGCCAAAAGTTAATCTGAATAAAAACTGATCAGAATATACCGAAATCGATAATAATAAAAATCTATATATCGTTTGATCAAATTATCGCCCAGCACTAGCTACAATAGCCGTGTCATAGAGGAATTCCAAAAAAACCACTTGGATTACGTCTACCTCTTCCCAGCCGCATTAACAACAGCTGAGAACGGTCCTCAATGACCACGTTCCAGCGTAGGCCAGAACCGGTCCATTTCCCGCTCAGAGATAGACGTTTCCACTCATCATCGTGGTTTGTGAAAGCGTCGGTTTCCCAGCGAAACCTAAGCAATCATACTACAGAAAATGATCCTGTGAAGTATGATCTTATTGTTGAACAAGTTCCTGTTTTTTATTTATACAAAAATAGCCAAAATCGGTTGTTTACTGTCTTATGAACCTACAATAACTGTTTCATTAGCAATTCGAGCCGAAAAAGTTCTTATAATATACTTCCATTCTTCTAAAATATTAATTATAAGCTTAAAATAGGTTTCGCATTGAGGCTTAAAGGAATAATACTAAATATGATTTTTTTGACCAAAAATTGATTCCTTCGCGAGGGACTAGAGACTTACCAGAATAGAATTGCAAACTAAACAATCAATTATTCTACATACTGACACATAAATATTGTTAATGAAACGCAATATGAATAGTGCTAGTGTCAGGATACCTTCGTAAAAATAGTCTTAATTGGCTGGATGTATCTATTAATTTCGAACGCAAAGTGGGATGACACTAAATTATAGAAAAGAATAGGAAAAAATCCACCACGTTTCAATTAATCTTTATGGCTATGAAGGCGCATCAAGGATTTTTTGTTTTGGGGGGGGGGGGGTTTGGTAGGGGGGGGGGGGGGGTGCAAACCTGGTAACCCCCCCCCCCTGCGGATACGGACTTGAAGGTGATAAGTAGCAAGGAAAGCAAAATCATCCACGTCTTTTAGTGTGTGCAGATATGAAAACAGATAATTGTTATACTTTGCAAAAACCCGCAGGTAACGTTCGGCTAGCGACCTTTTACTTAGAAGGCACCAAAAAGATTATAAAATAAAACTAAGCTATCTCAAACCATTTTCTTCCGTCTTTTCTTTGTGGACATGTGATAACCTATCCAATTAAGCAGAAATAATTTAATATGAAATGAAATATTTATAACGCAAAATACAAATTGCTAAGCTTCGAAATACCACTTTTTTCTTTTACTAAGATAGAATAAAACATCCTTTATGTGAGGCTTGGAAAGGAAATTGAGATATGACCGTTTTCCTGGCTAAGTACGACAAATGGCCGGATTCATATGGTTGATTTTTAGCATAAAAGTTTCAATTTTTGTGACCGAGTGTCGTACTAATCTATTTGTCGGGCTGACCCCTGTCCGTTTATTTTTGGAATACCTTGGAAGATAGTAGTGCTTAAGTAACTTATTGTATTGTACTTGATCAGAGTATTATTATAATTGTCGATTCTGTGGGACAACTAGTCCCCGTGGCTTTTATATATATATATATATATATATATATATATATATATATATATATATATATATATATATATATATATATATATATATATATATATATATATATATATATATATATACTATATATATATATATATATATATATATATATAATATATATATTGTATATATATATATATTATATATATATATATATATATATATATAATATATATATATATATATATATATATATATGTATATATATATATATATATATATATATATATATATATATATATATATATATATATATATATATATATATATATATCTATATATATATATATTTATATATATATATTATATATATATATATATATATATATATATATATATATATATATATATATATATATATATATATATATATATATATATAGACAACGTTATTTAAGCTCCCAGTAGGTACGCTCAATTTAATCAGTTAGGTCGAATCTAAGGACACGTTATCCGAGAATTAATCACCTAAGGACCGTAACTATATCCCCTACAAAGGGCAGAATAACACCCTACCTAAACTTACTTTACTACAGCTGTTTTTATAGAGATAATCAAAGAA
This sequence comes from Artemia sinica, assembly GCA_027921565.1. Lineage (NCBI taxonomy): Eukaryota > Metazoa > Arthropoda > Branchiopoda > Anostraca > Artemiidae > Artemia > Artemia sinica. The sequence goes on along the minus strand of CM051269.1, from coordinate 14,360,347 downwards.
GGATGAGGATTAAAGGGTTCATTCCAGGTTGTAAACCGTAGTAAATTTACATTTAGTACAGAAATTACTTAAAATTGACTTTCACCAGGAGTGGTTGTGAAGTAACTAAGGGCTGATTTTGCTTATAAGAATATAATGTTCATACACTCAACGATATTACTCTCTCTTTGGCTCCAATAATTATTTCAACATGTTTAATCTGATAATAATACAATGATGATAATGATGCCAATTTACTTAACTGAAATGTTCCGTTAACTATCATTGACAATATTGCAACAAAAGTAAATTCAAAGATACTTTTCTGTCATACCAGCAATGGCAGCAATTACCACGATGTCAACTGGAGCAAATAAGTGAGTTTTTCCGAGCCTGGAATGCACCCAAAGACTGAAAACGGAATCTCAATGGGGACAAGCTATATATTCTGTCCAAGGCTGTACCCAGGGGGCAGGATATTTCAACCACCACCCCAACCCCGCAGGAAATGTTAGTCCGACTAGTAAAAGCGTAAAAAAATGATTATAAATTTCTTTTGGTGCGTTCTTTAAAGTTTTTTGTAAGCCCCCCCCCCCCCCCCCCGAAAAAATCCTTTTATAACCCCCCCCCCCCACAAGATAAAATCCTGAATATGACCCTGATTTTGTTCAATAGAAACTGGATCCCCAAAACGTAGTATAGTCGCATGTGTAGAAAAAAAAAATATTCAAAAAACTCAAAATGTCTCAATCATGTGGGTTTTCCCCTGATTTTAACGTCACACTTCTAGACAAAGCCAAATATAGGGGTGGGGTGAGGATTACCGGGTTTGTACCCCCACCCCCACAAAATTTTTATCAGACTTGTAAAAATATCACAAAAAACAATATATAAACAATTCTTGATGTGTTTATTTAAGTTTTTATAACCCCCCTCCCCCATCCCCCAGAAAAATTCTGGATTAACCCTTGTTTGTATGACAGAAGAAAAAATAAATTAAAATTACAAAATTACGCTCCTGTAAAGAATAGTATATTCCCAATTACTTCAAATGACAACATAATACACACACAAAACAAAATAGGGCTTCTTTATCAAGTATTAAGTAAAAAAAAACTTTTTCCACTAAACAAGTTTTTCAAAGAAAAGTAAAGAACTAAATAGAAAGCTCTTTTGAAAGTACTAAAAAAAAAACTTAGCGTAAACAGCAAGGTATTTACTAGGGGGGTCGAACCCCCTGATATACGTAATAACTTCTGTTGGTTTCAAGTTTTAATGTTGCTTCTTACTTTCAGTTGAAAAAACTTGTTTTTTTAATTTAATTAATTAAAAAAAAACTTTTTCCAAAAAATAAGTTTTTCAAAGAAAAGTAAAGAACTCCATTAAACAAGAAATGAGCAAAAATAAAATCAAATAATCTACCAAGCGTGAAACTACCACAAATCAGCATCGATAAATACATGAAACCCAAAACGAACAGAAATTACAAAAAATAACCGAGTAAAACTCAAAACGAGCAGAAACTAACATGATTAGGGCTCAAAACCCCTACGCCTTTCCAAGGCCAGAAACATAACTTGCACTTTACTGAAAAAATATAAATGTTTTTACTTTTATAACTTTAATAAATAAAATAAAATTAACATTTTGATTACTAAATATCAGTATATGTATATTAAACTAAGAATGCACATTCATTTGTATTTTTTTCAGTAAGTGCAAATTTTGTTCTGGCCTTGGAAAGGCATAGGGGTTTTTGCACCCAACTTATGTTAATTTCTGCTCGTTTTGAGTTTGACTCGGTTATTTATTGTAATTTCTGCCTTCAGCCGTTCTTGGGACACTGCTGAGATGTCTTACTTGAGAATTAGCATTAACACAGTGTATTTTGATTTAATCTAAAGGCAAAATTTAGTTTTTAAACAAAATGGGCAAAATGGGAGGGTGGGAGTGGGAGGGGGATTAGTTGCCCTCCAATCACTTTCGACTATTAAAAGGGAATCAGCCCTTTCTATTTTCAATCGAATGAGCCCTTTTCGAAGTTCCCACGACAACTCCTTCGATACGAAGTGCCCTGGTCTAAACAACAACAAAAACTAAAAATAATACATTATACCCACATCGATCTTTACTATAAATTAATTAAAAAAAACTTTTTCAACAAAATAAGTTTTTCAAAGAAAAGTAAAGAACTCCATTAAACAAAAAATGAGCAAAAATAAAATCAAATAATATACCAAGCGTGGAACTACCACAAATCAGCATCGATAAATAAATGAAACTCAAACGAACAGAAATTACAATAAATAACCGATTCAAACTCAAAACGAGCAGAAATTAACATAAGTTGGGCTCAAAACCTCTATGCCTTCCCCAAGGCCAGAACACAATTTGCACTTTACTGAAAAAAAAAATGTTTTTACTTTTATAATTTTAATAAATCAAATAATATTAAGATTTTGATTACTAAATATCAGTATATGTATATTAAACTGACAATGAACATTCATTTGTATTTTTTTCAGTAAAGTGCAAATTATGTTCTGGCCTTGGGAAGGCATGGAGGTTTTGAGCCCAACTTATGTTAATTTCTGCTCGTTTTGAAAATTTTGATTGGATGTGTCTGGTAAAATGGTGGGCGTGAGAGGGGCGTTAGTCTTTCTCTCCAATCACTTTCAACTATTAAAAAAGGCACTAGCCCTTTCAATTTCCTATCAAATGAACCCTTTTGAAGTTTCTACGACAACGCTTTCTATAAAAACCTTATATGCACCCAGGGGATAACTTACAAACCTCGCCCTGAGGGCTGGGGGGGGGGGGGTTGTCATCCTCTAAGACCTAATTTCCAGAACTTTCTACTACGTTGAACAAAATGGCTATTTAAAATTTTGATTGGATGAGTTTGGGGGAATGGTGGGCGTTAGTTACCGTCCAATCACTTTCAACTATTAAAAAGGGCACTAGCCCTCTCGATTTCTAATTGAATGAGCCCCTTTTGAAGTTTTATCTTAGAGTCTCTATCATTAAAAACCTTATATGCCCCCAGGGCATAAGTTATAACCTTGCTCGGAAGACTGTGAGGAGATTGTCCTACTAAAAGGTATAATTTCCTGAACTTTAACTGCGTGGACAAAATGGCTATTTCAAAATTTGGATTGGATGTGTTTTGGGGAAAAGGTGGGGAGGAAGGGTGTTTAGTTGCCTTCCAATTACTTTCGAATATTAAAAAGGGCACAAGTCATTTCACTCTCTAATCGAATGAGCCCTTTTTGAAGTTTCTACGACAAAGCTATCTATAAAAAACTTTATATGCCCCCAGGCATAACTTAAAATCCTTGTCCTGAGGGCTATGAGGGGTTGTCATCCTCAAAGCCCTAATTTCCAGAACTTTAAACTACGTTGAACAAAATGGCTATCTAAAAATTTTGATTGGATGTGTTTTGGGGAAAAGATGGGCGTGAGAGGGGGGCTAGTTACCGTCCAATCACTTTCAACTATTAAAAAGGGCACTAGCCCCTTGAATTTCCAATCAAACGATCCTTTTTTGAAGTTTCTATGACAACGCCTTCTATAAAAACCTTACATGCACCCAGGGGATAGCTTACAACCCTTGCCCGAGAGGTTTGTGGGGGAGTGTCCTCCTCAAAGACATATTTTCTACCTGGAAATCAACTACACTGAACAAAATGGCTATCTCAAAATTTTGATTGGATGTGTTTGGGGGAATGATGGGCGTGGGGGGGCTAGTTGCCCTCTAATCACTTTTGACTATTTCCAATCGAATGAGCCTTTCTTGAAGTTTCTACGACAACGCCTTCAATAAAAACCTTATATGCCCCCAGGGCATAACTTAAAACCCCTGCCCCGAGGGTTGTAGGGGAGTGTCCTCCTAAAAAACATATTTTCTATCTGGAAATCAACTACCCTAAAAAAATGGCTATCTCAAAATTTGGTTGGATGCGTTTGGGGAATGATGGGCGCAGGAGGGGGGGGGGGGGCTAGTTGCCCTCCGATCACTTTCGACTATTGAAACGGGCACTAGCCCCTTTGAATTTCCAATTGAACGAGCCTTTTTTTGAAGTTTCTACGACAACGCCTTCTATAAAAAACCTTAATGACCCCAAGGCATAACTTAAAACCCTTACCCCGAGGGTTGTGGGGGAGTGTCCTCCTCAAAAAGATATTATCTATCTGGAAATCAACTACGCTGAACAAAATGAATATCTAAAAATTTTTGATTGGACGTGTTTGGGGAAAAGGTGGGCGTTAGAGGGGGACTAGTTACCGTCCAATCGCTTTCAACTATTAAAAGGGCACTAGCCCTTTGAATTTCCAATCAAACGATCCTTTTTTGAAGTTTCTATGACAACGCCTTCTATAAAAACCTTACATGCCCCCAGGGCACAGCTTACAACCCTTGCCCCGAGGGTTGTGGGGGAGTGTCCTCCTCAAAGACATATTTTCTACCTGGAAATCAACTACACTGAACAAAATGGCTATCTCAAAATTTTGATTGGATGTGTTTGGAGGAATGATGGGGGCGTGGGGGGGGGGGGGGGCTAGTTGCCTTCATAATCACTTTGGACTATTTCCAATCGAATGAGCCTTTCTTGAAGTTTCTACGACAACGCCTTCAATAAAAAAAAAACCTTATATGCCCCCAGGGCATAACTTAAAACCCCTGCCCCGAGGGTTGTAGGGGAGTGTCCTCCTAAAAAACATATTTTCTATCTGAAAATCAACTACCCTGAACAAAATGGCTATCTCAAAATTTGGTTGGATGCGTTTGGGGGAATGATGGGCGCAGGAGGGGGGGGGGGGGCTAGTTGCCCTCCGATCACTTTCGACTATTGAAACGGGCACTAGCCCTTTGAATTTCCAGTCGAACGAGCCTTTTTTGAAGTTTCTACGACAACGCCTTCTATAAAAACCTTAATGACCCAAGGCATAACTTAAAACCCTTACCCCGAGGTTTGTGGGGGAGTGTCCTCCTCAAAAAGATATTATCTATCTGGAAATCAACTACGCTGAACAAATGGCTATCTCAAAATTTTCGATTGGATGTGTTTGGGGGGAATGATGGGCGTGGGGGGTGGCTAGTTGCCCTCCAATCACTTTCGACTATTAAAAAGGGTACTAGCCCTTTGAATTTCAAATCGAATGAGCCTTTTTTGAAGTTTCTACGACAACAACGCCTTCCATAAAAACCTTATATGCCCCCAGGGCATAACTTAAAACCCTTGCCCCGAGGGTTGTGGGGGAGTGTCCTCCTCAAAAAGATATTTTCTATCTGGAAATCAACTACGCTGAACAAAATGGCAATCAAAAAATTTTGATTGGATGTGTTTTTGGGGAAATGGTGGGCGTGGAAGCGGTGTTAGTTGCCCTAGAATCACTTTCGACTATTAAAAAGGGCACAAGCCACTCCGATTTCCAATTGAATGAGCCCTTTTCGAAGTTCCTACGAAACTTCTTCGATACGAAGTGCCCTGCTCTAAAGGAAAAAAAAAATAATAAACAATACATTGTGCCAATATCGTTTTTATGTGCCCTCAGGGCATAACTTAAAACCCTTGCCCCGAGGGTTGTGGGGGAGTGTCCTCCTCAAAAACATATTTTTCTATCTGGAAATCAACTAAGCTGAACAAAATGGCTATCCCAAAATTTTGATTTGATGTGTTTGGGGGAATGATGGGCGTGGGGGAGGGCTAGTTTCCCTCCAATCTCTTTCAACTATTAAAAAAGGGCACTAGCCACTTCAAGTTCCAATCGAATGAGCCCTTTTTGAAGTTTCTACGACAACTCCTTCGATACGAAGTGCCCGGGTATGGAGAAAAAAAAATAATACATTGTGCCAACATCGTTCTTTACTTAGCCAGCGCTATTGCGCTGCCTATGATATGTAAAAAAATCCCTCAATCAGGGGCGTAATTTGCTATGGGATAGTGATGGCAGTTGCCCCACCCAGACCCCAGACTCCAGATCCACCCCCAGATGAAATCTAGTTTCTTTAAAAATATTGTCGAAAATATGATAAGTCTACATAATTCAAGCATCCATAGATACGGGTCAGTTTTGTTTGGTATATTTTTTGCCTTTATGGTACTATATAGTTCATTTTTCAGTTTTTCACTTTCATTTTCATTTGATTTGGAAAAATTAGAGTATACTAATTAGCAATACTAATACTAAAATTACTAAAATTAATAAGATTAAAATACAAATACTAATATTATATATACTAATTAGCAAGGATTAAGTACATATTGGAGCCTAATGTATAGGACCCTTTTTAGGAGCAATCTACATATCAAAGGCGGATTAAGTATATATTGGAGCCTATTGTAGAGGAACCCTTTTTTAGGATCAATCTACACATCAAAGGTGGATGAACTTTGTGATGCCAAGTTTTAACGTGTGTTATTTTATAGTTCACACCATTCTGCAAGCCAAATCAGACCCCCTTCATCACTATCCAACTGAGCTTCCACATTTAAAACGAGAAAAAAGTAATGCGAGGTTGCCATATTAATTTAAGCTACGACAAATACGCTAAGAAATTTCAGGAACAAGCAAAAACCCCAAAAACTCCAGGACTTCCAAGAGGAAATAAGGAAATGGTATATTCCTGGATGTACCGGGAATGGTATATTATTAAGATATTATAAGCTATGTGAAAATACTAACTTGATAATCTCTAGCTTTTGAAATATCAAGAAGTAGATTCTTAATGCAACATTCATTAATATTTTGACTTTAACAGCTTTATTTTGAATATTCTGAATTATTTTATAATATGACACAAGATTGTAGAGTAACTATAGGATATTTACGTATAAAAATAGGAGGATGAGCATTCGAAGCTGTCTCGGCCTCAGGTGGCCTGGTGCTACAGTGAGCTGTTAGTAGTAGTAAATGGCATCTTTTACTCAAAATCTACTTGTTTGTGCAGAAACTAGGTTTTGACATAGAACAGCCGAGATCTAAACCAAACCATTATGACTTGATTTAAATTACAATTAATTGACTTTCGGCGAAACTTTAGAACCAGTATTTAAAATAAGTGTCATTGCTGAGATTGATTTAAATGATTAATCAATCATATTCAACCATTGGTTAAAATTAATAATTAAAATTAAATTAATTAATTAACTAGAATTATTTAAACTTTAAAACTAATCACATTATTAAATACCTAATTACATAAATATCATTTTAAGGCTTTTAGTATTTATGTTGCAAAATCTGTATTGTGAAAATAATATATTTTAGATATACTAACTACTCGTACAGTTTCACCAATAAGTGGCTTGATTGAAAGTTTTAAAAACCCTGACAGTAATTGAAACAACAAGACAACGTCTACAGTTGAACCCCCAAAATCAATCCCAAATACATCTAATTGACTATGAACTGAACTTTAGGATTTAAAGCTTGAAATAATAAGAATTTCTGAAATTTATTTTAATAAAAATGATTTATTAATCAATCAAATCAATAGTTGGCTAAAATTATTAATCTAAAAATCAATTAAATTCTGAAATTAAACCACATTATCAAATATCTAATTATGTAAACCTTTTTTTAAGGCTTTTGATTGGTTTTAATATTTATATCGTGGCTTACCTTGTTGTGATAAGAAATATGTTTCCGACATAGCAACTGCTCGTATAGTTTCACCAATAGGGGGCTTTATTGAGAGTTTTTAGAATCCTACCACCAATAGAAACTTCAAAAAACAGCGGCTTGAGTTGAATCCCCAAAATCAATCCCAACTAAAGCAGTCCTTGTCTGACCACGCGGAAGAGAGCTTAACACAGGAAAGTCGCAAATGGTCATACCAACAGGAAGAATCTAGAAAATAGTGTATTGTAGATCCAAAGGCAGAGGTAAAATAAAAAGGAGAACCGGAATGGGTGAAACAAATCAGTATATAGTGAATAATGGGTCAACTGAGAGTTGTAGCACTCCCAAAATCGATAGATACGTACCAAAAAGTGACTTGAGCTTGAATCCCACACTCAATTTTCAATTAAAGCATTCCTTTCTCATTTTCAAGTCATGCCGATAGAATTGTCTAGAAAATGGACTGTTTTAACAAACACAGAGGAGGAATGTCTGACCAAGCAGAAGACAGCTTATCACACAAAAGCTTAGAAAATAAAAGAAAAAAGAGAAATAACAAAAAGAGCCTAGAAACACAAGATTTACACAAGAAAAGAACAAAAACTAGTGATATTTTCATTTCATTTTTTTCAGTTTTTGCTCATGAACCCAACTTAGGCCATAGAATCATACCCGAGTCCATAGCTTGAAATTGCGATTTTCATGAATCTTTGTTGGATTATTTTAAATAATGAAAATTTTAGAGCAGTACCATATTTTCGTCGGTATTGCCACAATGAACGTGAAAATAAATACGCTAATTAGTTAAGCTTTAAAACGCTTTACATCCGAAAAATTCAAACAAGAACAATCAGTTCATCCCCAAAGACAACTACATCCCTTTAAACTGTATGATGCCATCTGTTCATTCTTTTCTGTATTATTTTTAATTTTTTTTTAATTTCGCACTTGCTAGTACCAAAACTCCTCAACTGCAAATAGAGATCTATTTCATTAAAATTGAACTCCCACGTTTCCCTGATTTTTCAAAGTTATTTTTCTGTTACACAAGTTTCTACTTCTTAACAACATTAAATTTTCACTGTCCTTGGAACTTCAACTAATAGCCTTGAGACGTAGTTTGTCCGTGCGGAAGAACTGCGTTAACGGACGAATTTTAAGTGGAACTAATACTACATGGACTATGATTACGAGCGTCAACATAAGAGTAAGACACAGGGCAGGGTCCCTTGCATGGGCTAAAAGCTTTGAAATGTGGGTGTCGTAATCGGCATCAAAAACATTAAACTTTCATGCAAAAAACACTCAGTTCAACACTTTCATCCGTCGCTATTGATCAGTATACGATAAAACAATGTTCTACTAATGGGCTACTACAATAAGGCAATCAATAACGGACTACAAGCAAAGAAACACTTTCCCTTTCAATTGCAACTATTTATACACAAAAACAATGGGCTGCTATTTCAGCTGTCGCAAGTGCTCACTATAGCATTTCAATCGCTTCTTTTCATAAGCTCCTTTTATCCGTTCGAGGCAAGCTGATCAGTTTAGTTTTTCGATCTGACGTTTTTAGACTTTTTTAATTTAATATTGGTTGAATTTTATTTGAAACTTAATTTTAACAAGGGAAATGGTGCGCCAAGATATCCGTTCAGAACGAAGCCCTATATTATAAAAGAGCAGTACCATCCATCTCTGATTCCCCATTAAATACTCTTTCCAAATATAATGGTCACTAGCCGGACAATAGGCCCATTCCCCTTAATGGGCTAACTATAACCCTAGGCTATATACAAATTACAAGAAAATACCATAATTATAAAATTCGTACTTTGTAATATGAAGAAGATTTTTATTAATCAAATTTAGTATCACCTATCCACAAAACTGGCACAAATCACTATCAATAAAAAAAAGGTTTATTTCGAAATGTGTGTTTTATTTTTCATACCCACAAAAAAGCAAAAAATTACCATAGAAACAAAAATTACTAAATAGAAATAATGAATACAGATTGGCCGTTTAATAAATAGATATTTCAATGGTGGGTATCTTAGTAATTTTGGATGTTGTAACGTTATAATGGAGAAAACGTTTAAAACGTATTTTGTTTTCACCAAGACACAAATGACGTTCTGGTCTTCAGACTGCGTAAAGGGCGTTTAGTCCAACTTATATTTGTAGCAATTTATGTTTGTTTTCAGTTTGACTACCCCATTCATTGTAATTTGACAAATTTTTGACAAGTTAACAAGTTTAAACTTAATACACTTAGTTGTTCCTGAGATTTAGAAAATATGCCCCTTTGAGAAGCCAGATGTACAAGCATCGGTCGAATTAGTCCAGCATCTCTCTCAGCTTTCCCTGGCAGTTTCAATTTAATACCCTTACCTGCTTCTGAGTTATCAAATGTAATCTATTTTGACAATCATGGCGCAGTTACTGTCTTTTGATTTATTTAACTATCCCCTTCGACTTTCCTTGAAAAATTTAAACTACATAAGTAAGACGTTTCTTAGATATTGCAGATACACCCTTGTGACAGCCCAGATGCATATACTGTCTTGTAGATATTTAATTCAGCATGATCCTCGACTTTCACTGAAAATTTAAAATTAATACCTCTAGCTGCTCCTGAGGTACGGTCGATATGCCATTTTTACAGCCTTGGCGCGCTTAGTGTCTTGTGATTTAATTCAATATCCCCATCCATATTTCCAAAAAAAAATCCACTAAATACCCTTAGTCATTCCATAGGTAGGGCATAAGCATTATTTTGATGACCTTGAAGCATATGCTGTCTTTTAATTTTTTTTTTTTTTTTTTTACACCATCATCTCAATTCCCCATGTCTCAACTGAATACGTTTAGAAGGTCCTAGGGTGCAGATTTGCCCTTTTGACGACCTGGATGAAAATAGCTTCTTCCGATCCAACCTTACCTAAATATAAACTGAAAATTTAAACTAAACACCCTTAGCCATTCCTGATATATTACACGTCCACCTTTTCGACTACTTGATGCATACTCTGTCTTTTGATTTAGTTCAACATCCCCCAGCATTACCTAAGAATTCAACCTTAAATCCTCAGCCAAATGTTTGGGTACTGCAAGTAGGCTCTTCTGACAACCAGGATGCACATAGTGCCTTTGCTCTAGTTCAAAATCCTTCCTAAATATTTCCTTGAATTTCAACTTATTAACCTAAGCCGTTCCTGAGATAGTGTACTTAAGCATTTTTGACTGCCTGGATACACATAGTGTCTTTTGATTTGACACAACACTCCTATCAGTATTCCCAGACAGCTTCAAGTAACTTCTCTTAGCTACTCAGGAGATACTGCAGGTTCGTCTTTTAGACCACCATGACGCACATATTACATTTTTCTTTAGTTAAACACTCCTTCCATGTTCCCTAAATGTTCCAACATAATATCCTTGACCCCTCCTATAATGCTGACGATACTTCTTTTTGACAACCTGGATGGATATAGAGTCTTTTGATTTAGTTCAACATCTGCAACAACTTACACTGAAAGCTTCAACGTAATAACCATAGCTGTTACTGTGATATTAAATAGCTACCCTTTTCACAATCTGGATAAAAATAAAGTCCTTTGAATTGTTTTCCATTCACATCAACTTTCCGTGCAAGTTTCAACTTAACACCCCATGCCTTTCCTGAGATACTGCATCTACGCCATTTAAAAAAAAAGGATGCACTTAAACTCTTTTTGATTTAGTTCAGTTATCCCCTCAGCATACCTTATAAATATAAACTTCATAACCTTGGCCAGAGATATTACAGACATACCCTTTGCAGGATATGGATAGCGTCTTTTGATTTGGTTCCCCCCCCCCCTTCAGCAACCAAAGGAAATTCATTAATGACGACCTTAGTACTCCTTAAAATATTGTAGATACGCCCTTTTAACAACCAAGATTCTCATAATGTCTTATTATTTATTCTAGCTCCCCCGAAGCATTACCTGAAAGTTCCCACTTAATAAATTTAGCCGTTACTAAGATATCGCAGGCATGACCTTTTAAAACCTGGATATACATAGAGTCCTTTTATTTAATTTAACATGCTCTGAAAGTTTTCACTTAGTACCATTAGGTGTTTCTCTGATAGAGCAGACACGCTGTTGTGAAAAGATGGATGCATATAGTGTCTTTTCATTCAGTTTAACATCCCCCTTAGCATATTCTGCAAGTTAAAACTTAATACTGTTGACCATTCCTTGGATATTGCAGACTCATGCTTTTGATACCCTGGATGCAGATACTATATTTTGACTCAATTCAGCATCCATTCAACATTCTCTGTAAGTTTTAACTTAATACCCATAGCCGCTCCTGAGATATTGCACATATTTTTGACAACCTGGTTACACTTAGTATTTTGATTTAGTGCAACATCTCCCTCAGCATTCCAAGAAATTTTCAACTTAATACCCTTAACTGTTCTTAATATATTGTAGCCCTTAATATATGATAAGCCCTTTTGACAAACTTAGATGAACACGGGGTCTTTTGATTTAGTTTTATATCCCCTCAACAGGCCCTAGAAGTTTCAATGTGCTACCCTCAGTCACTCCTAAGCTATTGCTGGTAAGCCCTTTTGACAATGCGCATGCCCATAGTGTGATTATGGGAAACTAGTGCAACTTACAGCCTTTGCCCCAGAGGCTGTAGGAGGGGGGGGAGGTTCAAGTCATTCGGGGATGTATAGTTATAATGGTAAAGTTCGATATCGGATGACTTGATTTGTATCACATGACTTTGGTGGTTGAGGGGATGGAGAGACAGAAAAAGATGGCATGGGAGGGGGGTTGGTCACCCTCTAATCTCTTGTGACTCTAAAAAAAGGGCACCAAACCTTTTCAATTTCCAATAGAATCAGCCCTGTCTAAGATTTCTACGACTACTCCTTCAGTACAAAGTGGCCTATGAAAAAAGTATATATATATACTATTGCACAAGCGCAACCTTTAATTGAAAGAAACCTCTTTTAGATTTATCTCGGTGAAGATTCACCATTTCAGAAGCAACGATATAGCGTTGCCTATAGTAAAAGCGATAAGGCTTCCATGTTTTATTATTTCTATTATTTTTTTTTCCAGAGGCACTTCATATGGAAGGGTTGGTCGTATAAACTTCTAAAGCGCTTAAAGCGCTAATGATACAGTAGCTTTAGACTTTAGATTTTATATTTAGGGAAGGGGGCAGTAGTGAAACTCTTATTCGTAGTGATTTTTGTTCGTTTTTAAGCTTGATTTGCATATTCATTTTAAGTTTTATTCGTTTTTAAATTTATCTATTCATTTATATTCGTAAATGTTATATGTTTGTTTGCTATGACTGTTTATTTAATTTTTGTTCGTTTTGGGCTTCGTTTATTCTTTAATATTCATTTCTGGTCGTTTTTTGAACTTGAATTATTATAGGAATTTATCTCTTCTGATCTTAACTTTTTATACGGCCTTTACATTTCTTTGAAAAACATCTTTTTCAGGATTTTTTTTTTAATTAATTACATAAAAAAAAGAAAAATTTCAACGTTACCTTAGAGCTTCTTTAACATCGCCAGAAATTGGGGTTCAGTTGATGCCATTGTGGCCCAATATAAACTTAATCATCTTTTACTTTAACCAAAATTAAATATTTTATTTCCATCTCAATTAATATTGATCATTTTAAAAAAAAAGAAGTTTCAACATATACCTTATTTCGCCATTCGCTACTTTAATTTCGCCCAATATCTTCCGCCGTTGTAAATAAAAAAGTGGAGTTTTCAACAATCGATATTGCTATTTAGGATTTCGCCCAAATCTTCCGCCGTTGTATTAGTAAAGTGGAGGGATGCCATTGAGGACGAATATAAATGTGGGGAGCGAGTAAAGCGAGTGCCAACCTGAATACCATTGCCTGCAGTTCTCGATATGAGCTCTTTGGATTATTGGCCACATATGATGGACTTGACAACTGTGAAGTGTAAAGAAAATAAACCAAATAAAGTGATGAACAAAAATTGTTTTTAAAATTTTCAAAAATAGAACAAAATTTTACAATTTTAAAAGCTTTTCAACTAAATTTTGTAGCTACACTAAAACGACTAGTCATAAAACTATATGTGATAAAATACGACATCTGAATTTAATTCGGATGACGCTTTTTGTATAATGAGTATCCGAGGAAATTCCAAAAATTGTGAAACTTAAAGTCTGTACTTTCCTTTTTTCCCAAAATATTCCTTTATTGGATAAATTACTACTGTCGTCGTGTTGATGATTTTCGGATCAAATATGAATTTTGCCAGTACATCCTATTAGCCACTGAAAGCAAAGATGCCTTACAAGTGCTAACAGCAGGTCTTCCATTTGAATTCCATCAATGATAGTTTCTCCATATTATATTTCAAATATCCAAATTCGAAAGATGAAGAATAAATAAATGGTTGATAGCATATAAGGGTTAGATATGGTAAATTCAAAGGAAATTTATGACATTTAATTCGAAACCAATATTACATCGTCATTTAAATTTTATGTTCATTCCAAACCACAAACTGCACAACTCTTTAACTGCGTTATGGATCCTACTCTCAATAAAAGACTACTGGCGCATCCTTTCAAGATCGATTTTGCTGGAATAGCTCTATTGGATGTCAACTTTGCTGGCGATGTGGCACTAATATGTGAAAGTCTCAGTCAGGTCAAAACTTCGCTGGAGGCACTGGCGTCTGGTGCAGAAAAACTTGTTACATAAAAACTGGTCTAAGATTAGAATTATGCCCGTGGGCAAGAAACCATCCAACCCCCTGGCATCTATAGAAATGTACAGTCAAAATGTTGAGACAACCAAGCAGTTCACTTACTTTGATTCAACTGTCTCCTCAAACAGAAATCCCGACGCAAAGATATCAACAATAACGGTAAATACTTTTGCCATTTTCAGCCGTCTTCTGAGAACAGTAACTCTGCCTTGTAAGCTAGCGTTATCAGTTACCGTTATCGTAATCACTCGTCAGTGACTTGTTCCACAATGCAGAAGCAGACGATGAAGGCAGATGGTGTCCAGACAAAACATTTTCGAAAAATGGAACGCCTTAGATGGTTTGACAGAGAACAGAATTGACCCCATGAAGTTTCAATCATCGACCAAGATACACCCTCTGAAGATGACTAATGGCACTAACGTCTGGTTCCCTCTACAGTGATGACGCTGCCAAGTATAGGCTTTAAATCAATTAGTAAGTAAACCACAAAAGCAAATTAAAATGACACTAACAAGAAAGTAAAATTAATTTTGAATCGTAAATAACGAACTAAATAAAATATTAAGTTAAGAAACTGTTATTGAAAATGATCTGGAATGAAATGATATGAACTACTCACTACAATACTGTCAACACTATTACTCATCAAAGAAGGTGAAGTTGTCACAGTAGGGACTATTTGTGTTGAAAATCCTCCAATCGTTGGAGTTATTATCGGTGTAGGAATATCAGGAACTGCTAAAAGAGACAAAAAAGAAACTAAAAACGATGAAGGGAAAAAAGTTGCTTTATATTTACAAGTATTTGAAGGGGCAGCAAACAAATGTGCCTTTTTTCGGGTATTTTCAATAAGAAATTGAAAAAAAAACACCCCCCTCCCTTAGATTTTGAGAAACACCATTTTTGCATCCTAGCAAAAACATATTTACCCTCCCCCCCCCCAAATAAATTTTCTTGAATTGGTACCCCTCAGTATGCGTACATATTCTAATGCACTCTATGTACCTACTCTATTAAGCCCACGTGAGCCCTCATTTATGAGTTAGGTTGTTTAACTGAGCTGAATCAAGGACTTTTATACAGGGGGGGGGGCAAATAATCTTTATAAAACGCCACAAAAATTTAATTGCATACATTTTGTTACTTCATTAAGAGTCAGAAGAACATTTTGGGGGGGGGAGGGGCGCAAAGCAGATAAACACCTCCCCTGGATACGGTCCTGATGCTGAAATAGATCCGAAGATTATATTGAGCTTTTAAAAGAATCTCACAGACTTTTAAGCTTACTTCTACAGCCCATATTCTATCCTCGCGCTGTGGGAGTAGATTAGAAGACAAGATTCAAAGTAAATGGGAACATCATGGGACCGAGTGCAGATTGAAGCTCCAAGCAGAGTGAGTGGATGTAGGTGCTTTACGATGTTGGTCTTTGGTGCTTTGATGTTGAGATGAAAGGTCGGTAGTGGCGGTAATTCAGCGCTTAAACTATCCCAGAATTTTCGGGATTTTTCCCAAAAAGAAAATGGGGCCCCTCCCATGTCTCCTCAGAAATTAAAGTAAGCTAATACACAAAAGTAAACACCCGCCAAAAACCTTCAACTTTCATTTACGCTGATTTCCGAGGATATTTTGAATAAACGAATTTACAGCCATTTTGCCTAGATTTCCTATCCAACACCAAAATTTTCGGCAAAACTACAAAGGTATTAAGCTTACCCCAGGCATACGCATACGTTTTCACACGGGAGTTGTATCTGCTTTAGAAACTTAGTGGCCGACTTTTGCAAGAAAATAGTACTTTAGCGGGCAGCTCCTTTACGCAGTAGCAACAATCAAGAAAAATGTAGTTTAGAGTTTTTGGGAACACAGCAACAGCCATGAAAGAAACAAGTTGTGATAGCCAAATATTCAGAAAATGAGTATACTGGCAATTAAAATTGCTTAATGGTACAACTGTCATGTAATCTAAATACAAGAGTCTTAAAGTTCAAATTTTGGTGAAATCCAGGCAATTTGGATTTTTGTTGTTTGAAATAAAAATAAAAAAGAGCTAAAAAAAAAGTTAATCTTAGAAATTTTTTCTAGCATCCACAACCTTACAGTGGTAATTTTTTAGATTTTATATTACTTTTGGTTTATCCTCTCCAATAGATCCCGATACCACACCAATTTATCGGCAGCCGGTCGCCAATGAAAGACGTACCGGCGTGCCACCGGTACCATCAGTGCGGCGGCACGCTGCTGTTCTGACTTCATTCAGTTTTTCAGTTTTCGCAGGGATTAGTTGATTTCGGAGTGCTATGTAAGCTAGCATGCTAAGTAGCTTTATAGAAGTCTATCAATATTAATTTCTAGCCATAAAAATGGGAATAAGAGCTTAGAGACAAAGTAGGCACTGCTGTATTTAAGGAGGGGCAGGGAGTCTAGGCCCTTCAGAAATTTCACATGTTTTCCTTAAAGAGCTTATTCTCTCACTTGCTGCAGCCATCTTGAATTTTAGCAGCATAGTTGGATAATTTATTTCAAGTGGCTTACAACAATAAAATTTTCCCTTTTTTAGTACCGGCAAACCAGACTTTGACCCCAAACAAATTGCTACAGAAATTATTTTTACGTCAGGTTGAAGAGAGAAAAAAAAAAACTGAACAACACATCCAAAGTTTCACATTCTAGGTCGATGCAAAACTAGTTATTGTTTTGCTTTTCGTGTCAGTTTTTCAGCTTTTTCTAAAAAAAAATGAACTGTTGGTAAATTTTCGTTTTTGTGTATATGAAGTACCGTCCCGATGGAAAATAAAAAGCTGAACCCGAATATGAAAGCAAATCTGATGTACAATGTACCAGAAAAAGTTTCTTAATCATCAATATGTGATTTTACGCTTCTCATCGTTGTGACCTTTTTTTCACCCTACTATCAGAAGGCAACTATTCTAACATAAAATGATAAGCTGAGCCCAAAAATTAAATTATCCTGTAATGTCTACTAGAAAACCCGTTTCATATTAATCAATATGCACTTTTTTTTTTCATTTGACAAGTTTCTTTTGACATTTTACAAATCACACAGAAATGAAGCTGATCACAATATTCAAAGTTGTACATTCTAGGTCGACGCAAAACTAACTTTTTTTTTGCATACTTGAATTAAAATAAAGTATTTTGCAGGCATCAGGACATGGCTAATTGTAGAAAAAGCCAAGACAGATAGTCCGAGTGATTGAGAGTCAACTCTGGGATAAGCCCCTTTTAGATTTGTATAAAAATGATGTCATTTCATTTGTTGATAGATAAGTCTATCTATCTTCCATCCATATGTCATTCCTTGGGCAGAACTAAGGTAGATAGTCATATAATTAAGGGATGAAAGATTGGATTGACGCGTGATGGACAAAGTCCACTGGACTTGTATGCAAAATCTGGGACTGAATTTGCTTCGACTCACAGGCGGTGAACAAGTGGAACCTAAGCCTAATAGGCTTGGCCGCTTGTAGTCTAAAGGTGGAATACCGTGTCATAGGATTGACACATGACCAACAAATCCCCTGGACTTGCTGGCTAAATTGTCGGTTTTGAAATCTAATAATTAGTTAGCCTGAATCTGATCGTCGCTGGCTCCATCACCTGATGGGTCGGCCAAAAAAAGTGATTGCAAGATGTTTATTAAAACCTGAAAAATATTAGAAAAGGGAAATCAGCTTTAAAACTAGTTTTCGGCGGCTGACATTTAAAATCCCTCTTAGAATAAAGTATTATCAACACACTAACTAGTCTTCACAACTGATAAAATTATTGAATGAACTTGATGAACGTTTGAAAGACGAATCAAATTCCGACTAGTATTCACAACTTATTCTTTTGATTCAGATATCTAAGCTTCGCCATTCTCCTCATCGTTATAACTGTCAATTCTTGGAGAGTTAGAACATGCTGTCCCTTTCCATATTTTACAGGCTTGAGTGCAAGTTAAGCCGTTTTTAAATCAGCTACATCTCGTTGAGCTACATTTCAGTTTACTAGAGCACTTCACGATTTCAGAAGCAGAAGAGGGACTGGTGGGACATCAGTACTCAATGGATACAAGAAGTCATTTCTATTTTTCCAACCCTATTCCTTGTCTTTAAGTTCAGAATTAGGATCTCCACTTCATACCTGAACTTGGTAGAAAACCCTGTAACTGTTGAATTTAGCCGCATCAGAAGTTAGTGGTAACTGTTCTGGGTGGACGAACGTGCTAGCAGTAGTCACTTCTTTTTGAAAACTTCTCTGCGGAGTTCATTTAGATTTCCCGCTTTTGATGAGCCATATATCACGAGTAGAGCGTCTTCTCCAGTAACCCTTACTTCCCCCTTCGAAGCTGACTACAGCAGGAAAACTGCAGCTGATGTACGAAAATCTGCATTTGCCATTAGCTTCTTCACAACAAGGCCTTTTCCCAAACTGTGGATCCATGTAATAGAGTCACAGCCTAAGATGGCGTGAGCAAAAAGAATCAGATGGCATGTATCTTAGCCAAGCTTCTCTTTCAATTTGTGAATATCCCATATTCGGGGAGCTTTGTTCGACCTTGGCCCAGGTGCAAAGAATAGTTTTTCGCTTGATAGGTCACCATGATAACACAATAGAACCAAAAGATCAGTATCATCTCCAATGAAGGCAGTGTCGTAATACCGTGAAGAATCAACAGCAGCTTGCACAATTGGGACATCTGCATCATCTGGTGCCTAGACTACGAGGAAGCCCTTTGATTGGAGATAAACAGCCAACGCGGAGATAAACCTGGCCTTTTTTTTTTTTTTTTTTTTTTTTTTTTTTTTTTTTTTTTTTTTTTTTTTTTTTTTTTTTTTTTTTTTTTTGCAGGACAAGAGCTCATCCTTTTTTACCTTTCAGCTGCATATCTGCTGTGAAGAAGATCTCAAGGTCGATTATACGACTTCTCTTCAACTGGGCCATATCCTTTATGGTAGCTCCGCCGTCGTAGCTGTCGAACGTAACAGTGGCAGATGGATATTTTGGGTCACGTAAGTAGCATAATGGTTAAGGATTTCGGAGTATCG
The DNA here is from genome assembly GCA_027921565.1 of Artemia sinica. Classification (NCBI taxonomy): domain Eukaryota; kingdom Metazoa; phylum Arthropoda; class Branchiopoda; order Anostraca; family Artemiidae; genus Artemia; species Artemia sinica. Next base: position 14,340,904 of record CM051269.1, on the reverse strand, counting down.
TTCGTTTTTTGCCCATGGAATTCTGTGCAGAAGAGCTCCACCGTCGATGATATATCGAATGCCCTTGGGAAGGGGAATAGAGCGCTCCTCGAGATTGCAAGCCTGTGCAGCAGTCTTGGTAAACTTTGGCTTGTTCGGAGACCGGAGCATGCAAGAGCTGTCAAAAAGTGATGCCGGGTAGGAACACAGTTCGTGTTGAAAGTACTCAGATTCCATGAGATTGATCCTCTTTGCTAGCGTGATGAACCTCTGAAAAAGGAGGGTGGGGTCCAGTCTTTTGCAATCTCCACCTGGATTCTGCTTTGCAGTAATTTTAACTGCCTGTTGTTTTCGTCGAAACACAAAATCAGCAACCAGCTTTCCAGACATGGAATCAATGATTTTTAGGCCTAAATCTCTGGCAGAATCGACGATGGCAGATTCGTAGGCTGTCAGACCATTGGTGATGTTTCTTAGTTGAAGATCCCCATTAAATAGTGATCCTTTTTCTAAGAAATCGATAGCCATCTGGGTGTCTTTACAGTCTCTTAGCTGCGTCGGCTCGGACGTTTCCTTGTGTTTTTTCACTAGTTCCATAGAAAACCTGTGACATACCCTCCATCAGAAGATTTAGTGCAGAGCAGACTGGTCGATACATAACCCATAAAGACCTTTGAACCTCTGTCATACCACCTCCATCGGTAAGATCACATGCCGTATTGAGACAACGCATGAGCTCTTACTCAATGACAAAATCTGTGGAGAGCCCAGCCAAGAATCTATCAGAACGTCTGATCACATGCATCTCATTCTGGAAGGCTTGATAAACGGTGAAGTGAAACTTGATGAACATTCGCAGTGCAACTTTTTTAGCTTGTTAGGTGACTTGATATATCAAATGACTTTTTGTATCTATAGATGGCAAGATATCAAACACGGGCATTAACGTGACTTATTAAATGATTACTCGGGGTAATATTCTATTGTGACTTTTTAGTTTACGGCTTTATGTGAGAAATCTCACTTGGACAAAGCGTGGGACGACACATTGATATAGTTTATTGCATACGAAGGTAATGAAAGTGGTGTAGCTGCCTTCTGTGCGTTAAATGGTCTTCTAAACGAGCCAACCATAATTTATCGGCCCCCTTTTTTTGTACCAACAATCGACGAATTGGTGGACATAAGTGCTAAAAGAAACATATAAAATGAAAATACAAAAGTACATATTGATGAATATGAAACGGGTTTCCTAGTAGACATTTAATCAGGTTAATCTAATTTTTAGGCTCAAACTTATCATTCTATGTCAGAACAGTTGCCTTCCGATAGTATGGTGAAAAAGAGGTCACAACGATGAGAAGGCTAAAATCAAATATTTATGATTACGAAACTTTTTTCTGGTAAATTTTACACTAAATTAGCTTTCATTTTCGAGCTCAGCTCTTTATTTTACATCGGGACGGTATTTCATATATATAGGAAAACGAAAATTTACCGACAGTTCATTTTTTTTTAAGAAAAAACTGAAAAAATTGACACGAAAAGCAAAAAAAAAAAAAACAAGTTTTACGTCGACCTAGAATGTGCAACTTTGGATATGTTGTTGACCTTTTCTTTCTCTACAACAAGGTGTAAAAAATCATTTCTGTTGCAATTTGTTTGGGGTCGACCCCGTATTTTTGGCGAGTTTGCCTGTACTGTTTACAGATTTTATTTTGTTTCTACTCGTTAAGATTAATCACTTTTAAGATCTATCTCACATCAGGAGCCGTAATTTTGCATTCCCCTGGTCATTCCACTCCTGAGCTCTAGTTTCCCCTGTATTTCATTGCAAAATTTTCTTTTTTTTTTCAGATTTTAATTTTGATTTAAGGATTCTAAGTTTCCGTTTTGAAAGTGACTCAGTATGAACGAGAAGCGGCAAAAAATTTAGAATTAAGAGGATTGCAAAGGGGATGTCCTTTTCTGTAAAAAAATTTTCCTTCACAAAACGACCTCCCATATCATGTATTAACAACAAATTTTTAACTGCTTGAATATATGATAGTATGGGAAGAGCCAAAAACTGTTTCTAATTTGTTTCGAATTTTGCATTCTAAAAACTGAGGAAAATATCTTCAATCATTAATTTTTTTTTTTACGCATATGAAAACTTTGGCTCAGATCAACGATTTTGAGTTCAGAATATTTCTAAAAAGCTGTGAGTTGAAAGTAAATTCTTGAACTTTTGCAACCAAGATCAAAATTTGCTTATTTAATTTTATTGCTCACTGTTCAACTTCGGCAAAAAAAGATGAAAAATAAAGTAGGTAAAACCAATGCGAAATCAGTAAATTCTGCAAGCAAATAACTTATTTTAGGTCAGTAACAGATTTTGCTTTCTTGGTTTACATTGAGCCAATTTGGTGAAAAAACAAAAATAAAAAGTTAACGAACTTTGCATTTTACCATATTCGTTCCAGAAAAATTCACTTGGATTTTGGACAGAAGGGAGGAAGAAGATTAGAATCTTGTGCAAAACTCAACCAAATCCTCAACATTTTTCAAATTTGCGGAATAATTTTAGATTTTCATTCGGCCATATTAAATTATTAATTATATTCAATAACTAGACATATCACTATGAGACCTCCTTCACAGAATCTATAAGTTGTACTGCTGATTTTTGAACCTTCTCTACCGGATTTTGGAATTGGTATTTACACCAGATCGAGATTTTGGACTTTTGGTCCGAATTTTACCAAATCTCAAAAGTAGGCGTAACCCTCCCCCCGCCCATTCATTGCGACACCCCTGCCTGCTAGAATGGGCACAAAAAGCAGTATCCACTTGCTTTTACATGCATTTCGGCCTCCATTGTTCAAATTTTGTCTTAGTTAAGGCCTTCAAACTGGGTCTAGTTTAAATGCTACAAGATATTTGCAAAACACTGTTGATTATTGTTTTTTTCCTCACCCCCAAAACAAACTGAGTCCTTACTCTTTCTGTATTCAGCTGCGTTTTTCTCAAATTTACGTGAGTCATTATGTAGTAAGTGCCTTCAGAGTTCTAAAGAGACTCGTCTGTTTATACGAATTTGAACGATGCGTCACTCAAGGTACTTTGAACAGATTTAAAACTCCTTCCTGTTAAAAAAAATCGCCGGCACGCCACAGTGCACCGCCATTTCCCAAAAATCAGCTATTTACCGCCGAAACAAAAACTGGAATGGTTTCAGACTTTATTCTACAGAATCCAAAAAGATAAGGAACCCCCCAACCTCCTCTCCGAACAATTCGGAGATAGTGGAAAGACTGCAGTAATCAAACAGTTCATGGTAACGAACTGTAAGTAAGGAGCGACCCGGCTCAATGGTAACCGAAACTCTAAAAAATGGAATTTTGATACCAATAGATGCATCGAAAGAATAAGATTTTTATGCTGATTTCAAATATATAAGTTTCATCAAGTTTAGTCTTACCAGTCAAAAGCTAAGCACCTGAGCAAATTTGGCTGATTTTAGAAAAAAGGGGGAAAGACCCCCCAAAAATTATAGGATTCTTAATGAAAATCACACCATCATATTCAGCGTATCAGAGAACCCTACAGTAGAGGTTTCAAGCATCTATCTACAAAAATGTGGAATTTTGCATTTTTTGCCAGAAGAAAGATCACGAATGCGTGTTTATTTGTTTCTGTTTTTTTTTTTTTTTTCCCAGGGGGGATCGTATCGAACCCAGTGGTCCTAGAATATATTGGGAGGGCTCATCAGAACGGAAATTAAAAGTTCTAGTGCCCTTTTTAAGTGACCGGAAAATGGAGGGCAACTAGGCCCCCTCCCACGCTCATTTTTTTCCCAAAGTCACCCGACCAAAATTTTGGAATAGCCCTTTGTTCAGCATGGTCGAAAATATGATAATTATGTCTTATAGGATGACTTAATCCCCAGAACTCCCGGGGAAAGGCTGAAAGTTATTAAATTTACCCAATGTTAACATATAGTATTGGTTATTGGGAAGTATACAGACGTTTTCAGGGGGGATTATTTCTGGTAGATGGGGGGAGGGGTCGGGGGTTATATGGGAGGATCTTTCCCATGAAAGAAGTTTTCATGGGGGAAGGGACATTGCTATGAAGGGGGCTCCGGATTTCTCAGCATTATTAAAGAAAAAGATCAGAAATTAAATTAAAAAAAAAAATAGGTTTTTCAACTGAAAGTAAGGAGCAACATCAAAACTTAAAACGAACAGAAAACATTACTTATATGATTGGGTTCACCCCCTAGTCATTACCTCGCTCTTTAAGCCAAAATTTTTTTAGTACTTTCATAAGAGCTATTTATTCTAATTAACGGCCTTTGTGATTAAGGGGTCATTTTTAAAGAATTGAAATAAAATTCGAACTTTAGCTTAAAGAGCAAGGTATTGACTAGGAGGCGAACCCCCTTATATACGTATTAAAAATTTATGAATATAGGAGTTCGTTACGTAAGTTAATTCGTAAGTTTACGTATATTCATTACTAATAAAAACGTTCGTAAATAAGATTAAACAAGTTTCGAGAAAGCCATTTAACCAAATAAAAGTAAAATTAATATGCAAATTTTGTTTTAATTATTCATGTACGGTGAGCCAAAATCAAAACCTGCATTAATTCAAAAACGTTCAAAAATTAAATAAAAAACAAGTCTTTTTAACTGAAAGTAAGGAACGACGTTAAAATTTAAAAACGAACAGAAATTATTCCGTATATGAAAGGGGCTGTCCCCTCCTCAACGCCTCGCTCTTTACGCTGAAGTTTGACTTTCTGACAACTTCATTTTTTTTTAACAATAAAAAACTTTAGCGTAAAGAGCGAGGCGTTGAGGAGGGACAGCCCCTTTCATATACGGAATAATTTTGTTCGTTTTAAATTTTAACGTCATTCCTTACTTTCAGTTAAAAAAAACTTGTTTCTTTTATTTAATCCCTTACTAGGACCTACCATTAGTTTAAATAATTATCATTATTTATGTCTTTTAAAATTGAGGAGTATATAAAATAAATAGATGAAATGACTATAACACAAAAAAATATAAACAAGCAACAACTTGCAATAGGCGTGAAAGCTCAAACATTTTTTAAATTATGTAGAAAAACGAAAAGGTTATGCATAGAGAGAATATATTCAGGCTTACGGTAAAAATTACCTATCGTAACCTCAGCAAATTTCAACGGTTCTGTGATTTTAAATTTTTAAGCCAATACAGTCGTACTAAACAAATAGGAAAACCAAATACAAATTTATAATATTTAAGAGAGCAAACACATATTGATAAAAAAATTACAAACTTTAGAATTTCGAAAAATTAGGGAAGGATAGAAAACATGCAGGAAGGCTCCTGCATTAAAAATAGAACCTAAAATATCATGACGATAGTTAACAGATAACCGTATTAAGACCCAAATGCCTTTCTAATTTTTTCTTGAATATTTCAAACCATAATCGACCACGAATCTTGAGCTCAAGCACAATATGGTAGACCAAGATAAACAACAGTGTCAGAAAGCAGAAATGAGATACTTCTATCAAAAAATCATTATACTCGGTTTAACAGTGGCAGAAAAATATTGAATTTTTATAACATTAATACAAAAACCTCTATCTTTAAGCTTACTAAAAAGTGATTTAATTATTCTAACTATTGGCCATCACTGGTATTTGATTTTGCCTATCTTATACGAAATGCCCTCTGATATACTGCTCTAATATCCACCTCCATTTTTTATGACACAAATGCTAGGGTCTCACATGCCACTTACCAATCTTTTACCTAGCATTTGACATTTCATTAAATGTTTTTCTTATTCCTGGTGTTGTTTCACTACAACCTACCACTACCAGTACACTGCCACTACACTACTGCTACAACCCAACCATAAAGACTAAAAGTTTATAAAATCAACCAAGACCTTTGCACCTATTTACACTTTTTGAGTATGTGAGCTAAGGAGCATAGTGTTGTGATTATTCACATCACACGAGGAAGATCTTTCAAAAAAGCAATGTGATCAATCATAATTTATCAAACTAATTAAAGTTACTACTAGTGGACAAAAACATTGTATAAGTTATATGAATGAATAAGTGTCAGTTTACCGCCGTCAAAATCCAGTAATAGATCAAAGTTACTCTTGGCAGTTTGAGCTGGAGGAGATGTAGCACCCTTTGCAGTTTTTGGCATAATTTCATCTTCTTCTGATTCACTGGATGAATCGGACTCACTTGAGTCACTATCTTCGGTGGAGTCAACGGTTTTGGCAACAGCCTTATCTTGTGTTGGCAAGGACTTCTTTTCTAATTCTTGTTCTGATTCAGATTGGAGCTCCGACATTTCAGAGTCGCTTTCGGTGACAGTTTCCGAGCTTTCACTTTTGTTCTCCTCTCCATCCACTTCTGAAAAAAAAAAAAATCATTAACCAAATTCAACCCTAAAGACCAAAATCTGGGAACGGTGTGAGACTCATTAGTCCTCATTCTGTTATATATACTAAATCAATTATTCCTGAAAACAAGGCACACACAAATTTTCCAGTTACCGCAGATTGAAAAAAAAAACTGGCAAAGAAAACAAAAAAAAAAAGAACATATAAAAAAAAAGACAAAAAAAAGAAAAAATAAGGTATTTAAAATAAGTTAATAAGCTAAAAAACAATCAGCTACATTTAAGTCACGTCTTGATTCCTTTTTTTCAAAATTATGAGAGGCCTGTGGAGGGGGACCGAACATAAAGTACTCGTCCTTTTTTCATTCATTTCAAACCTAAATACTTTTTGCAATTGAAACAAGAGATAGTTAACAACACTATAAATTCATGTGAAGTCCAGTTAGAAAAACAAATCGAATGTCTAAGCCGGTACAAGAAAAGCGGAAATAAAATAACACCACCGATGAGAGAAATTATCGTTTCCCCCCCCCCCCCCCCCCCCCCCCCCCCCCCCACCCCCCTCCGTCCCCCCCTCCACCCCCCCCCCCCCCCCCTCCTGAGAATGTGTCAATGACACAATACTATTTTTATTACCTATGTATTTAAGATGTTTATTAAGGTGCAGGGAAATATTAGATGTGCTTATCACTGATATGCAACCCCCTTACCACCCGTTATGGAGTACTTTGACAAACTGGCAATCCACGAAAAAAGGGGTGGATTAGTCGACATTTTTTTTTTTTTTTTTAGAATCCTTCTCTCAAAGTACTGGAGATGGTGAAAATGATATCTGATTATTTAAATTGGTTAAGTGGAAACTTGCATACCCAACTATATCTTAAAAATTAGGAATGGTCGATAATTGAACACCTAACCAGCAGGACCGAATTTCCAGCATTTTTATTGGGGGGGGGGGGGGGGGAAAAATTCAAAAAAGAAGGGGCAAGAGGGGTCCATATCCGGATAGTCAAAGGGCAGTAGGGGGTATAATAATTTTTCTTCACATTATTGGGAGAGCAGCTGCCCCCCTTGCCACCCCCAAACGACGTCCCTGCTAATCAGCAAAAAATAAGCTAAAAACATATAACACCAAAAAACTTAAAAAGGTGTAGCTTTTCTATTGAGGGTGTAGCTGTCTTTTAAAATTAATAGATTGGTAGTGTTTTAATTTTACAGAGGGGTAGCATTATCAAATTTATCTGATTTGTTTCTCTTATTTTTCTCACGATTCACCTTGGCAACTTGCCACAGATTGTCCTTGTCGGCCAACCGTCTAGGGCCAAACGAAAAAAACAGGTTATCCCGAATGGAGTGGGAGGATGTCGTAAGAAGATTTAAAGGAAAAGAGAACTTCCTGGGAGATGGTCTAACAAACTTTGAATAGATTGGGATGGAGGAGGAGCGTGCGCAGCTGTGTTAACATAGTACCTTAATAGTCTTGGAGAAAATGTTATTCTGCACTAAATACTTCATAATTTTGGAATAACTAAAATAAAAACCTTAAAATATAGTGATTTTCTTGTATGAATAATCCAAACATACGTCAAGGGGGGGGGGGGGGGGGACAAACAACATTTTTACTATAATATCCTTGATACTTTATATGTTCTAAGCATCTAAACTAAACTCTAAAACCAAAGGCCATTAAATGACAGTTAGATAAAGCAAATAAAAAAAAATGCTATTCTTACAAGGCAAACATTGGCAAAGGTTTGTCAAATATCAAAACAACATAAAAAATAAATGAAGATGGCAAATTTTTATATAGTCTAAAATCTCTTTATTTCTTTAGCTTTTACTTAAATAGAAAATGTTTAGGTTACGTTTAAATAGAAATGTCATTTAAATAGAAATGTTATGTTTAAATAGAAATATGGACAGCCTAGTTAGAGTAAATTTCCCCACAATGCCTCTAAGGGAATATACAATTTTAATTTACATTGACGGATATTGAACTAAATTAAAAGATCTATACACGTCCAGGTTATCAAAATGGCGTATCTACAATATCTCAGGAACACCTAGGGTTCTTAAACTTAAACTTTCACGGAATGTTGAAGAGGAATTATAACTAAACCAAAAGTAACTATGAGCATTTACGATTAATTTCTTATAGTTTTATCAGAACTCATCTGATATTTAGTTCTTAAGATTTGCCCCCCCCCCTAACTAAAAAAAATACTTATTTAATCGTTTGCACAACACTGAGTGGATTAAAAAAAAAGAAACTGTTTGGTTTTAGTTAATATTGAATAAAAAACAAGTTCTTTAGCTGAAAGTAAGAAACAATGTTAAAAGTTAAAAGAATAGAAATTATTCCGTATATGAGGGAAGCTGCCCTTTCGGCAGCCCCTCGCCAGTTTACGTTAGTGTTTTAAGTGCTTCCAAAAAAAATACTTCTTATTTCAATTGTGTTCCAGCAGTCGTTCCTAAAGAATTGGAACAAAAAGCCAAGATGTAGCGTAAAGAGCAATGGGTTGCGGAGGGGGAAGCCCCCCATATATACAGAATAATTTCTATTTGTTTTCAGTTTTAACATTGGGTCCTTACTTTCAATTGAAAAAACTTGTTTTTATTATTTAATTTCTTATCAATTTTAAATCCTACCGAGGCCTAAACCCAGATATAAGTGGGGTATGGGCCCAATGATCCCCCCATTTTTTAGGGTAGCTTGTATATGTTAATAATTATGAATTGATTGGTGTTGTTATAATTTTCATTATTTCTGCTTAAGAATTAAAACGTTAGATTGTAATCAAAATTTTAGGCGAAGTTAAAGTTTAGTCAAAAGTTTCGGTGAACAGTAGTTTTGTTGAATAGGGCCTTAATATTATTTTTCTAGCAGAATTTCAGGCGGACAGATAGAAGTGTGATTGTTCCAACCAATGGATTGTTTCTAAGAATTCTATTTTATTGTTCAATAGTGTTACTCCTCACTTCTATATGCATGCCAACCTTTTCTTGAATTCCAAAATGGCTCTCCAAGATACATGATAAGGCGAGGAACCTTATTCTTGAGACACATCTTTCTACTACTAAGCCACTGCGTCGTTTGATGTGGGTCTTTATTTTCTCATGTCTATTTCACTTTCTTTCGACTACAGGCGGTGTTCCTATGTATCTCTGAATTGTTCTATCTCTTGTCTCTGATCCATCTTCATATAATCTTCACAATTCAGGAAACAAGTCTATCCCATTCACCCGTCACCCATTCACCACAGTCAGTCAGATCATGCTGTTTGGAATATTTTACCCGAGTCAGCTAGAGATTGTAATTCCTATGGTGTTTTATAACCAGATTAAAAAATGTGACTTCTACGCAATTTTCTTCTTTTTATGCCTTTCTTTTTATTCGTCAATGCTTGTCAGCATTATTTTTTATGCTCCTTCCAGGGTATATGTTTCTAAGCCATTTTGAAAACATGTTGTTATGTCTCTAAATCGTCGCACCTCACTCTGGCTAGGTTTATGACGGGTGTTAAGAGGTGGAAGAGGTGGTAATAGGAGGTGGTAATAAGGCCTCCGTCCCTTTTTGATTTAGTGTATGTTTCGAATTTAATGTATTTTTTCACTCTCTTTCTCCCTTCATTCCCAGTCACACAGCTTTGCTGGGGAAATATGACGGTGACGTTTTTTTTTTTCTTTTCTGTTCAAATTTATGTTGAATTAAAGTGCTCTAAACTATATATATTATTATTGTATAATATAATATACATTTTTATTCATATACATTTTGAACATGTTATATGTTTACACAAAGCTTCGAGGAAAGGGCAGACACGCAAAGGATTTTTCCAGAGGAATTGTTAAGGAATTGTCTGGCGATGGGATGACAAACGCAAACTGTAATCTGTAATGAACTAAGTGGTTCGACCACTCAATTAGCTTGAATCACAGGAGAATGGAAAGGGACTAGAGAAAAAAGTCAGTTAATTTGTGATCATTATATGTCGCAATATAACCCACTTACCTTCCCATAAAAAAATATATATGACAGAATTATGTATTTCCTAAAATATGAGATAAAGCTAAGACAAAGGAAGAGAGAAGAAGAGAGAGGAGGAGAGACAAAATTTAGTCTAAGTTCGACTCCCACATCCAAATGTTACCAGTATTGTATTTATCGACAGAAAATTTAATACAATACAAAAAAAGGAAAAATGAAATCCAGACGGAAAAAAAAAAAATATATTAACCGTAATTGGACACAATAAGAAAGTTCAATGGCCAGCAACAATATGCTAAAACCATATAATAAAACAATGAAAATATAAAATATACTGAACTTCCAAATGTTAGCAAATAAATTTAAAAATAAAAGATCAAGCAGGATCAAAAGACCATAAAACTACTTAAAATGGAGTCAAACATTACCATTCGAAAAAAAGACGATAAAGAACTTGCTTGAACATGTTCACTAGGTTGAGATGTGGTCAAGGTCATATCCAGGGAGGATTAGGGGATTTGAACTACCACCCTCAAAATGGTTCTTCGACTCGTAAAAACGTAACAAAAATGAATTCAAAAAATTGTTGGTACATTTTTTTTAATATGTTTCCCCCCCCCCCCCCCCCTAAAAAAAAAAAAAAAAACCTCCACGAACAAAAATACCGGATACGATCCTGGATGTAGCCAATTAAATAACAAAACCTTTGAATATTTTCCAAAAACGTAAGAGGGAGTGAGACGCTTTAAAGGGAGTGAGAGGCAGGAGCATTTATCAGCGTTTCAAAACCAAAAACTTGTATTAGTAGTAGCTCTTCATTGGGACAGTTTTTATATAGAAACATTTACAGCCAAATCAACTTGGTGATATGCCACCAATCTTGGGACTAGAAAAATATCAGCCACATATGGGATTGCCCACTCAACTTGCAATAAATTTAAAAGCACAGTTTTAAGAATAAAAGAAATTGGAGGCCTCATTATATTCTATCAACAAAAGAGGTGGTGGTGACCTCAAAATTACTTGGAGCCTTACAGCAAGCAACTTAATAACCCTTGCAGCAGGAGGATCATAGGAACTCGAGATTTTAGGCGGAGAGGGGGGGGGCAGAGGGCCCTTCTATCTTGCCTGTTTTCCTGACTTTCGCAGTAAATAATTATTCAGACAGCCCTGCTTCATAAAATAAGAAATGCGGATGACTTTATTTTTTATTCACAAGAATAATTGTAGCAACCTCAAAATTTATCTAAAGCCTTGCAATACTTAAGACTTTCTGGCTACACAGACTAAGTCGTCAATTCACGGGCATCTGACCGTGATAAAAAACAGCAGATTTTTGTCAAAAAACTAATAACAAAAATTCAAAAAAAAACATTTTCAATGACACCTATTGACGCTTTTTTAGCCCACTCAAGTTCTATAGGCAAGGTATTTAATGTTTGTACAGCTAACAGGATTTGTGCAGCAACTACAGCAGATATTTAAGAAAATTTGACGTTGATCTTTAAACTTTGGCCATTAATTTGTATTTTTTTTGTTTGTACTCCAGACTATTTAATAGTATACCTCAATGTGTGCACGCACTGTGGGCTAAGAAGTTGTCTCATGTTTGCATATAGGATAGAAAGAGAGGATTTGCCCCTAAAAATGAAAAAAAAAAAGATTGAAAAAATCCCGAAAATACCCCTTTTTTCGTTTTTAAAACCCCCTTCCTCTCTCAGTCCCCATAAAATTTTCGAATTGTCGAAACTCCCTTCTTCGGCAACATTTTCGAAGAACTTTTCCGAACAAGACAAAGAAATATGGGATGCAAAGACTTTTTTCTTTTTTTTTCCTTACATATGAAAAAGAGTTCCATTCAACCTCTCACTTCAAAGAGTCAAACCTATGGGCACCTATGAAAAGTGGTATATATAGATCATAATGAACCTAAGATAAATATTATAATCACCCACCTTCTCCGTCAGAGGAGCTGGAGTAAAATGTCGGTTTTCTTTTCGAACTTTCTTCTTGAGCATATGATACAGAAACTCGTCCCGCATTGACGCTAGTTGGTCGGGATGGAGCTTCTACATTTCGTACTGTTGAATCAGTGCAACTTCTGGGAAGTCAGGAAGATCTCTATATCCATTCGCCCTGATATTCAAAAAATGAGACAGCGACCCAAGCTGGAAAGTATCTCGATCTATAAATACCAAAAAAATAATGTAAAAATACGCTAACATATCAGGAAATAGGAGGGAAGAGGAAAAGATCCAAAAAGATTTTTTTTTTTTTAAGATAAAAACATATTGAAAACATGTGAAAAACAAACATCTTTTCAAAACATAGAAACTGTTAAAAGCCTAGACTTTCGAGGCCAAACACCATACCTGTGTTTCTATTCCCCCACCAGATTTTTTTTTTTTCGGAGGCCCTTTCCCTGCGAATCTAGACTGTGTGCACCTATACATCTCTATCTAAATGCAAAACTTGACTGGCATAACGCCCCAATTAGAGACTGATACTCTCGGGCCCAGTATTGACTTTCTTTTATACAAACTGTGGCAATAATATGCTCCCGTGGAGCATCCACAGAGAAAGGGACAACGTTGGCACCCCTCATAGTGCATTTGCAGGATAGACCTGCTTCAAACTTATGGGTCAAGTACCGCGGATGAAAGAGGAATAGACCATCCCATCGCTAAAATATTTGTCCAACTCCTAAAATCGTGACGAAAATGCATACAAATAAATTTTCAATGATTTTTGTAACCCCCCCCCCCCCCAAAAAAAAAAAAATCGTAGATATGAACCTACCTTATATGAGGGGTTTGTCCCTCATCAGCCCCCCGGTCTTTGCACAAAATTGTATGTTTCTTTAAAAACGTCTTGTTGCAAATCAAGTGACCTTGTGTTTGAGAAGAAGTTTTTAGAATTGGGATAAAAAGCTACACTTTAGCAAAAAGAATGGGGGCTATATATATATATATATATATATATATATATATATATATATATATATATATATATATATATATATATATATATATATATATAAAAAATATATATATATATATATATATATATATATATAATATATATATATATATATATATATATATATATATATATATATATATATATATATATATATATAATATATATATATATATATATCATATATGTATGTATATATATATATATATATATATATATATATATATTAATCTATACATATATATATATATATATATATATATATATATATATATATATATATATTATATCTATATATTATATATATATATATATATATATATATATATATATATATATATATATATATATATATATATATATATAGATATATATATATATATATATATATTATATATATATATATATATATATATATATATATATATATATATATATATATATATATATATATATATATATATATATTTGTATATATATTTGTATATATTTGTATATATTATATATTTGTATATATATATATATATATATATATATATATTATATATATATATATATATATAATATATATATATATATATATATATATATATATATATTATATATATATATATATATATATATATATATATATATATATATATATATATATATATATATATATATATATATATATATATATATATATATATATATATATATATATATATATATATATATATATATATATATATATATATATATTATATATATATATAATGTAAAAATGAGAAATATTTCTATTTAAAGCTTGGTGATAACAGAGCACCAGGTAGAATCCCCCCCCCCCCCAAACATTTCCTTTTCTAGGATACCTGGATTCTGGCATCTTTATTAACGATGTTTTTTGTTTCCACATGATTGATTTTTATAATTTTCGATTATGATGAAATTTTTCCAAATTTCATTTCCTAAACAATAACGTGCCCTGCCTTTCCATAATCCTATCAATAAAAAGGGATTGAAATAATTACGACAAGAATTGGTTTGTTTGTTGTTTTTTTTTTTTTTTTTTAGGTTTCTCGCTTTTATGGGTTATTTTTTTCTTTTTCTATTTTTTAATTTACAGGGGACAGCGATTTAATACACAGCCAAATGCACAAACATTTTTCTTCTACATACCTTATATGCCCCCAGGCCATATCTTACAACACCTTGCCGTGAGGGCTGTGGTGGGGGGTTGGCATTCTCAAAGAAATAATATCCGGACCTTTCAATTACGTTGAACAAAATTGCTATTTCAAAATATTGAGAGAGATGTTTTCTAAGTTTCTACGACAACAAATAGCCATCTCAAAATTTCTACTAGATGCATTTCAGGCAAATACGAGGTGTGTGTGTGGGGGGTGGGGGGGGGGAGGGGGTATCCACCCTCTGATCACTCTGAGTCTTAACAAATGCGCTAGAACTTCTGATTACCAATCCAATGAGCCCCCTCCAAAATTTATACGATCACCCTTTCTATATATACCTTATATGCCCCCAGGGCATAGCTTACAACCCTTGCCCTGAGGGCTCTGGGGAGTTTTCATCCTCAAAGGCATAACTTTCGGACCTTTCAATAATTTTGAACAAAATGGCTATCTCGAAATTTTGATTGGATGTGTTTGGAGAAATGGTGGGCATGGGAGAGGGGGGGAGTTGCATTTTGCATTCTGGAAAAATGCGAAATGAGTGGGGGGGGGGGGGTTTATCCACCCTCCAATCACTCCGAATCTTAAAAAGGGCACCAAACTTCTGACTAGCAATCCAATGATGGGAGGGGGGTTATCGCCCTTTCTATACATACCTTATATGCCCCTAGGACACAACTTAAAACCCTTGCACTGAGGGCTTTGGGTGGGGGGGGGGGGGGGGTTTGACATCCTTAAAGGTATCATTTCTGGGCCGTTCAACTACGTCGAACAAAATGCCTATCTAAAAATTTTGATTGGATGTGTTTGGGAAAATGGTGGGCGTGGGAAGGGGGGGGGGGGGTGTTGCATTTTGAAAAAATACGAGATGTGTGTGTGTGGGGGGGGGGGTTATCCACCCTTTGATCACTCTGAATCTCAAAAAGGGCACTAAAACTTCTGATAAGCAATCCAAAGAGCCCCCTCCAAAGTTTATACTATCACCCTTTCTATGCATACCTTATATGCCCTAAGGCATAACTTACAACCCTAGCTATGAGGGTTGTGGGGAGGGGGGTTGTCGTCCTCAAATGCATACTTTCTGGACCTTCAACTACGCTGAACAAAATGGCTATCTCAAAATTTGAGTGAATGTGTTTGGGGAAGTGGTGGGCGTGAGAGGAGGGTTAGATGACCTCCGATCACTTTCGACTATTCAAAAAGGCACTAGCCCCTTCCATTTCCAATCGAATGAACCCTTTTAAAAGTTTCTACGACAACTCCTTCGATTCGAAGTGCCCTGGCCTATACAAATAATACATTGTGCCCATATTACTCTTTACTTAGGCAGCGCTATCGCGCTGACTATGATACCTTATATGCCCCCAGGGCATAACTTATAATCCTTGCCCTGAGGGTTCTAAGGGGGGAGGGGGTTATCCTCAAAGACATAACTTTCGGACCTTTCAACTACGTTGAACAAAATGATTATCTAAAAAATTTTATTGGATGTAATTGGGGAAAAGGTGGGCGTGGGATGGGGTCAGTTGCCCACCATCCACTTTCGACTACTAAAAGGGCACTAGCTCTTTCAATATCCAATGGAATGAACCTTTTTCGGAGATTCTACGACAATCCCTTCGATACAAAGTGCCCTGGTCTAAAAAAAAAAAAAAAAAAAAAAAAAAAAAAAAAAAAAAAAAAAAAAAAAAAAAACAACCACATTGTGCCCACATCGCTCTTTATTTAGGCAGCGCTATTGCGCTGCCTATGAAAAGGAGGGGCTGATTATTTGCTCGATGACAAAGAATAATATGATTGGCTCATGTTAATTTGTCGCAGACGTAAACCACTGAAATTAAAAGACACTTTTACCCTTGAAAAAGAGTAAAGTTATCTCTGTTTTTTTCCCTTTCCTTTTTTAGGAGAAAGCAAATTTTCTTTTTCTTTTCCAGTCCTTACTACAACTAAGGCTAAAAGTATTAAGGCGAAGCTTTCAGGGAATCATTAAGAGGGTGTCGAACTAAATAAAACACACTATGCACATGCACTTGTGGAGTAATCAAGTTGTAACTTTCAAGGCATCTTGAGGGGGATGTTTTAACTAACCAAAAGGCACTATAGTTCACACTGCTACTACTACTACTACTACTGCTCCTACTTCCACTACTACTACTACTGCTACTACTACTACTACTACTACTACTGAGGCTAAGGGTATTAAGGTACAACTTCTGAAGGAATTATGTTGAACAGACCGAATCACGCTATATGAATACTGTTGTCAACAGGGCGTATCAGCAATTTACCAGGACCAACTTAGGATATTAAGGTGAATGAATTAGGGCATGTTAGGGGGTATGTTGAAAAAACCGAATGCACTATGTGAATGCTACAACTACGGCTACTATTACTACGGCAACTAGTACTACTACTGTAACAGCAACTACTATTACCACTACTACAACTGGTACTACTATCACAACTATTATTACTACTACTACAACTGATACTATGACTACTACTGCTACTACTGTTCCTGAATCTAAGGGGATTAAGATGACACTTTCAGGAAATGTTCAGTGGAATGTTGAAATAAATCGAAATACACTATATCGATACAGTTTATCAACAGAGCGTACCAGATATTTCATATGAATTGTTTACAGTATCAAGTCCAAAATTTTAATGCATGTGGAAAAGGGATGTTGAACCGACCAAAAGATACTACATGCATACTACTACAAATACTTCTACTGCTACTATTACTAATACTACTACTACTACTACTACTACTACGTTGAATTAGATCGATACACACTGTGTGTATGCGAACTGTCAAAAGGGCTTATAAGCAATATTGCTGGACTGCCTTTGAATATTAACTTGAAACTTTCAGGGCGTGTTGTTAGTGCTACTACAACTAATAGTAGTAGTACTGCTGCTCCAACTAGTAATACTATTACTAAGGCTAATAGTATTCAGGCGAAACTTTCAGGAATTGTTGAGGGGGATGTTGGAATAATCAAAACACACTATGTGCATGCACGTTATTAAGAAGGAGTATCAACAGTATATCAGAAGCGGCTTTAAGTATTGAGTAGAAACTATTGAGTCATTTTGAGGGGATATTGAAGTAACCAACTACCGACTATGTGAATACTACTTCTACTACTACTACCATTGCTATCACTAGTACTACTTCCAAGTTTCCTGTCACCACTACTTCTACTACCACTAATACTATTTCCAATGCTAAGGGCAATAAGGTAAACTTTCAGGGAATGTTGAGGGTGGTGTTGAGCAGAATCAAAACACATTACGAGCACGCAGGTTGTCAAAAGGGCGTATCAGCAATTGCTAAGGAATGGTTTAGAGTATTAAGTTGAAGCTTTCAGGGCATTTTGACAGGGATGAAAGCTGAACCAACACACGTCATGAGCATATAGATTTTAAAGAGTTGATTTAAAGCTTTCAGGCAATTTTTGAGGGGGATGTTGATCTAAATTAAAACACACTATAATATCCCAGCAACACCTTAATCTATTAAGTTAAAACTTTTAGGGCTACGAATATTACTATCACTTTTGCTACTGCTTCTACTACTACTACTGCTACTATCAAACTAGAAAATAGCTTCTTTTTTTAAAACTACAACTATGAAAAAAGTTTAAGCGTATCTGGGTTATCAAATTGGCATAAGCAGGATATCTCAAGACTGGAACAGGGTATCAAGTAAAAACTTACAGATAATATTCATAATGCTAAAAAACTAAATCAAAAGGCGTTATATGCATGCGAGTTGTCAATAGAACCTATCGGTAGGCAAAGTGAAAATTATGTTTTTCTCAAAAGGGTTTCATACATGGTGAATCCATTTGCAGTTTTCATTTCAACCAAACTATTTTTTTCAAAAATAGCCTGATTAGTTATCACTTCTAAGGCAACTTAGTGGGAGATATTTTTTCTTATTGAATGTTCGTTTTTGTTTTTTTTTAAATAGCATCTTTGACCACTTTGGAGTGCAGTTCACTCTTTACGAGGTCAAAACTTCTGCTCCAGTCAGGATGTAATGCAATCACTTACCTTTATATTTTGACTCCAAAACAGGAGCTGGTTTAGGAGCCAGGAAAATTTTCTTAGGATTCTTTATGGCTTTGATGTTTTTCAGCAGGGAACAGGATATTCCTAATTAGTCGGCTCTATCCCTTATATCGTAGGATATATCATATTTAGCAAGATTCAACACATATTGGCACAACAGAGCCGTTTGTTTCGGATTTGTAGCAAATAGTTTTGCTGCCAAGTTCACAATTTGAAGTTTGACTAAATCTTCCTGCAAATAATGAACGAATGAATGATTTTCATTATCCATCTTTAACAATACAAAAAAGTAAAAATGGAGTAGAGAGAAAATGAAAAGAAAACAACAAAACACATCGAACAAACGAACAACTTAAATTAATACTTCAATAACTAAAACAAAACAACAAAAAAAAACAATGGCAAAACTATTTACATAAAAAGACAACAATTACACATTGCTGACTATAGCTTCATACATACTATGGGTTGGGTCTAAAGACTTCAGGAACTTTCCCCTCCTGGTCGCGATCACGACGAAGGGGTCATCAAGTCCGTAACGTGCTGAAATCTGGCAGTTTCTTCGCCAGGGGGGAAGGCTAAGCAGATATTTTGCAAACTTATAGAACACTGTATGGATTGTTTTTTTTTATCATCAAAAGTAAACGAAGACCAGAAAGGTGACAAAGCTAAGATATTAGGGGTGGCAAAGGAATTGAAGATCCGTGCTAGAATGCGGCGGTTATATAGGCGTTTGCATGACAAAATCGTCCCATACGTTTTTCGGACTTTCTGTTTGAGATCATTTATTAGACAGGACCGCGTAGCTTTAAGGTTAGACCCAATTGGCAAACCAAGGTAAGTCATTGAAGCTGCAGCAGTAACTGTATTATTACCTAGTGCAAATATGCCAGGCGCCCACTCATAAATAATAGATATCGTTATAGAAACTTTATTTTTGAAAACAGATTGCAACCGATTTGTTACAAATAACTTTGCTTCTAATAACTTTGCAATATAATCTTCTATTATATTGAAATATCTATAATCTGTAATCAATATAATGCAAAATAACTTTGCAAACAATCTTCATGTAAATAATACATATCGTTACAGAAAGCTACATTTTTGCAAACATATTGCAACAGATTTGTTTGCAAGACTAGATCCCCCTATAAATCATGGATTTTGTTACAGATACTACATTGTTGCAAACAGCTTTACTACTGATTTATTGTAAATAACTCTGTGGCTAAGTTATATATTATGAGCTAAAAACAAATTTTCTTATTAATAACGAACATCATTGCAGAAACTAGATTGACACAAACAGAAACTAGAAACTAGATTATCACAAACAGTTTTATAGAAAAATTATAACAGATCTTTTGCAAGTAGCTTTGCTGTCATGTTCACTATTTGAAGTTTGCCTGAAACCCACTATACAGATTAACTGAAGAGATTGTAACAAACGGATTTAAAACACGTTTGCAAAACATCATTAGCTTCTATCTGCAATAGTAAAGAAGCTTCCAATATATCTTAGTGTTTAGCGGAAGACAATTGATGCCCAGTGAAACAGTGACGAAGAATCACTAGATTAAAGTTCCCTTGGACAACTAAAGTTTTTTTTATACACCTCCGTATAGCAGGAATACTTTTATTTATTTTTTCAAAATTTATGACTCATCGACTCTACCATTATGTGTTACTCTGACAGAGTGGTTTTGATCTTTAATGAAAGCATCTCAATCCTCATCTGATTCGATCAAACGCCGTCTCTTGTGATTTTTTTTTTCTTCAGACCGTAGTTGCCTTTCTACAACCGGCATTGAATCAAGGCTCGTCTAGAGAATAGACTTGTATTGTTTTAGATGGGATGCTTGAAATTCACTACTTTTTTCCCCATAACCTTAGGACTATCATTAACAGCACAATTAACAACATAGCCAAAGTGGAAACTATAGTGGTTAAACATGTTCTGAAGATAAAAAAAAAACTTTTAGAAGCAAACGATCAGTCTTAATAATATCAAATACTCAAATTTTGATAATTCAATGTACGACTCAATACTAGTCCTACAGATACTTTTAGGGTATTAAGTAAAAGAAAAAACAAGTTTTTTTTTAACTGAAAGTAAGGAGCGACATTAAAACTTAAAACAAACAGAAATTATTCCGTATACGAAAGGGGCTGTCCCCTCCTCAACGCCTCGCTCTTTACGCTAAACTTTTTTATTGTTTTAAAAAGTAAAAATGTGAGAAACAATCAAACTTTAGCGTTAAGAGCGAGGCATTGAGGAGGGGACGGCCCCTTTCATATACGGAATAATTTCTGTTCGTTTTAAGTTTTAATGTCGTCCCTTACTTTCAGTTAAAAAAAAAACTTTTTTTTTTAGTTAATTTCTGAACGTTTTTGAATTAATGCAGCTTTGATTTTAGCTCACCGTACGTGAATAATTAAAACGAAATTCGCATATTAATTTTCCTTTTTTGGCTAATTTACTTTTTCGAAATTTTGTTGTGACATAACTTACGAATTAGCTCCCGTAACGAATTTCTATATTCGTATGTTTTTATTACGTATATTAGGGAGTTCGCTCCCTAGTCAATACCTCACTCTTTACGCTAAAGTTCAAATTTTGTTCGAATCACAAACCCCTGAATCACTAATGCCGGTTAATTGGAATAGATAGCTCTTTAGAAAATACTGAAAAAACTTTAGCGTAAAGAGCGAGGTATTGACTAGGGGGCGAACCCCCTCATACACGTAATAACTTCTGTTCGTTTTAAGTTTTATTTATTTATTTATAAATACCAAGATACGGTAAGCTTTAACAAGCTTGTCGCACAAAACAATTATATAAAAAGTCTATAACAATGTCAATGACATAACAAAAACATACAGTAACTGAAAAACATTGGAAAAACAATATTACTGAAACATACAATAACATACCAACTTAACTGAAACATATCTGTTAATAATTGAAACCTACGAAAAAGTAAGCCTACAAAATAACTGTCACACTGTCACAAATCAGGTACTACAAAAGTAAAAATAATCTCAAAATGGATTGTGATAGGACCTAGTATAGAAATCTGTAGAGGCTAAACTACTTTTGAAAGACTGGACCGTGGTACTTGCAACTATTTCTGATGGAAGTGAATTCCAAGTCTTCCACACTCGGCTAGACAAAGAGTTTTGGCCTAATCTTTTCTGTGAACATGGTGGGTAAATTTTGTGTTGGTGTTGACGGGTACTATTGTATTCTGTAAAAGTGAAAAAGTGAGTTGGGGTGATATTATCAATATTCCTAACAATGCGAAATGTATTTATTACATCGGCTCTATCACGCCTGAACTGGAGAGAAGGCAACTGTAGTCTTTGCATTCTCTGGTGGTAAGGTAGATGACTCAGGTATGGTATGAGTTTGGTAGCCCTACGTTGCACTCTCTCAACCCTCTCTCTATCTCTCTTATTAAGGGGATACCATACTGATGAGCAATACTCAAGTACTGGACGTACAGTGGATACATAAAGTGAAATAAGTGAATGAAGATTAAACTTAGAAAAAGTACGCCTTAGACATAATAATTGGTAATTAGCCTTATGGGTGATATCTGATACATGTTTATTAAATTTGAGACTTGAATCAAAACAAATCCCAAGGTCACGAACATATTCTACACTTGAAATTAATTTACCAACAACAAAGTAATGGTAATGCTGAGGGAGTCTACGCAAATAGTGCACAGCATTGCACTTGGTTTCATTAATGAACATAGAGTTTGCAGTACACCACTGGCCAAGAGCAACCAAATCCTCTTGAAGTAAAGAAATCTCATGTTCACTCATGACTGGCCTGTAGATTTTTACATCATCTGCAAACATTTTTATGGTCGAATTCCTAACAACGCCTGGTAAATCATTGATAAAAAGGCAGAAGAGTACTGGCCCAAGACAACTGCCTTGTGGAACTCCACTTATGACAGAAATAGATGATGACAAAGCATCACCTACTGCAACCTCTTGGGTTCTATTTGTAAGATAATCTGTTATCCATGCTTTAGTTTGTGGGCCTATACCATATAGTTGACATTTGTTTATCAGAAGTGGAATGGAAATTTTTTCGAATGCTTTGGAAAAGTCAATATAAATACAATCAAACAAAATACCATTATCAGCCATCGATTGAAAATCACAAATCACCTCAAGAAGTTGCGTGTTACAAGATCGTCGTTTACGGAAACCATGCTGAGCAGAATGCCATAAGTTGTTTTCCTCAAAATGTGCTTGGATTCTACTCACCACATTTTCTCCATTATACGGGAAAAGATTGATGTATTTGAATTGGTCTGTAATTATTGAAATGGGACTTTGAACCATTCTTGTACAATGGCCTTTGATAGTCCTTTTCCAAGCTGAAGGACATTTACCAGATGAGAGACAAAGATTAAAAAGATATGTGAGTGGCCCAGCAAGCACTGATGCAAGTTCACGTAACATCACATTGGAAAATCCATCAATATCTGGTGCCTTTCCTGGATCAAGATTTCGGAGTGTCAGATAAACCTGTTGGACTGTAAACTCTGAATCAACAATTCTTTTGTTACGTAAATCTGGAGGAATAAACTGAGTGTGTGTTTTTGGTGTGTGTTTGAGTAAAAACTGAACCAAATACCTTATTGAAGAGTTGTGATTTTACAAAATCATCATCTATATGTAAAAAAGTTTCGGGATCTATAAAGGAAGTGGATGATGGGGATTGTGAAACTTGATTCCTTCTCACATATCTCCAAAATCTTTTTGGGCAACTTTGGACTGATGCTATAACATTTGTCTCCACCTCTTGACGATTTAAACGAAGGAATTTAGTTGTTCTATTTCTAGCTCTTTTATAATTTAACCAAGAATCTAAGGTTTTAAATCTTAAATGATCACGCCACCTATCACCCTTTTCTTTTAGCATTTGTACAATATACCAAGGAAGGATCTGTCTATTTTTGAAAAAAACTGTCTACTAGTATATATTGGTACATATTGATCCTTACCTTCTATAAGGGCCTGCTTAATAAAATCAAAAGATGCATCAACAGTAGCATTACATTGTTGTAACTCCTCTTGTATAGAAAGAGATGAAATATAATCTGAAAATGCAATGTAATTTCCTCTATCATAATCATATTTGGGAGAATGATTTGGAATATCATAACGACCTACCACACACAATTTAGTGATATCACCAATACCAAGTGATCACTTTTTCCTAGTGGTGGCAAAAACTCAACACTAGCAACATCATCTGGTGATTTTGTAATTACAAGGTCTAAAACTGAAGGGGTTGAATTAGCGCGCAAACGAGTAGGGTTTTGAATGTGCTGATACAAATAATGTTCTTGTAAAGTTTCTAGGAAATGATTTTCAAATGACTCATCAGAAAGTTGTGTTGTACCTGATGTCCAATCAATAGAAGGTAGGTTAAAGTCACCAACTACTAGAAATTTAGAACTAGATAAAGACACAGTGGATAAATACTGCAATATTTTTCTATTATTAAATGAAGACAATTCAGAAACACTAGGACTACGATAAATGGCTACAACTCTACAAGCAATTGAGGACCCAGGTAATTTCACATCAACTACTAAGAATTCACTTATAATTGAAGAAATTGGGTCATTAACTTCAATATACTTTAATGAGGTATTAACATAAATGAAAATTCCACGCTTATAATTATTATTTATAATGAGATTATAATCAGGCACTTGCTGGAAAAATATAGCTGGGTGCTGACCATTCTTGGGTAGTGCTTCTGTAATAACAATAACATGGGGTTTGCGGGTTGATATTAGGGCATGAAATTCATCAATTTTTGTAGATAAACAGTCTGCGTTTGTATACAGAACAGATAAATTACTTTGCTTGTTAATACTATGTAGAGGCAGGGAATAGGTTTTTAAAGGGCCATTCTGTTGTTTGGGGTAATGGCAACCCATTTTGGCACGTTTTTTGTCACTATACAGCCATTTTTAATTCCTAAATTTTGCTCACCAGCAGCAGCTCTTTTCTTGATTTCTTCTACTAATTCTTTTCTGTGTACCCGGTCTTCTTTTGAGGTATCAGCATAGAAACGAATGTCTCCTTTTTTAATGCGGGACTGTGTTAGGATGTCAATTTTAGTTTTAAAGGAACTGACTGAGAACAGTAAAGGATCTGGTCGATTGGATGAGTTGGGAGCACTTGAGTTGGGGTTAGTCCTTGTCAGCCTTTGCAAATTGGTCACTGCACCTACATCAATTTGAAACATATTTTTAAGAAAATTTTGTAAGAACTGTAAGTCATTGGTTTGGGGTGGAACACCATATGCAACTAAATTCATACGTCTTTTCAGTCTGTCATTTTCTTGTAGCACCATCTTTTGAACTTCAGTTTTCAGCTTAATGTCAATGGTATGACTGACCATTTCCTCAACATTGGCCATGGACACCTTAGATGAGATAATATTTCTAGACTCTGAACTCTAGCATTAATACCTTCAAGAGAGGTGCGAATTTCATTTTGAAAACCAACATACATAGCTTTCATTTCACTACAGTGCTCATTAAGAGCTGACTTCAGCAGCTGGGGAAGATCTTGCTGGGCTGAACCTCTAGATTTACACATGGGGCATACCCAGGTGCTACCAAGTCGGTCATTCATTTTTACAAAGATATCATATTCAGAGGAGGACATTGATAGGCATTGTGCACACAACCATTGGTCCCATTTATCGCACTGTATAGCACAAGAACTGTTGTCAAGTAAACACCCAGCAACAGCACATTTATCAATACCTTTTTCAGGAGTAATTGGTTTCTGACGTTTGTTACTTTGTGGAGGGGGCATCACACTGGTAAATAGGCTACTAAACTGGCTATAATTCCAAAACTTCCAATAGGTGTGCAGATTCTATATCAATAATCAAGTATACTGATGCTACCAGGACTACTAAGGTGAGGGGTAACACAACAAAGCAGAACATACACAGTAGTACCCCACTGTCACAACTGTAGGCTACTAGTAAACATAGCCAGCAATAAATGAGGAATAAAAATCCAAATAAGCTCACTCTATGGAACTAATCAAAATGTAGGAGAAGAAAACAAACCTTGGCCAATTACATGTGGTAGGCTGTTATTTTTATGTATAGGCTGTTTCTGTTTTTAACTGCTTTTCTTATTTATCGTTGCTTCTTACTACTTGCTTCTTACTCTTTTCTTATCTATCGTTGTTTTAATGTTGCTTCTTACTATCAGTTGAAAAAACTAGTTTTTTTTATTTAATTTCTGATCGTTTTTTTAAATAATGCTAAGAAATCTTCCCGTCAAGGAAATATCCTCAATGGAAAGATCCTCCCCCGTAACCCCTACTCTGACCCCAACTCCCCACTAGAAATAAATTCCTCCTGAAAACGCCTGTATACTTCCCAATAACCAATACTATATGTAAACAATGGCCAAAGTTTATAACTTGCAGCCCTTCCCCCAGGAACAGTGGGGGATTAAGTCATCCTCAAAGACATATTAATTATATTTTAGACTATGCTGAACAAAAATGGCTATCTCAAAATTTTGATTGGGTGACTTCGGGAAAAAAATGAGCGTGGGAGGGGGCCAAGTTGCCCTTCAATTTTTTAGGTCACTTAAAAAGGGCATTAGAACTTTTAATTTCCGTTCTGATGAGCCCTCCCGCGATATTTTTAGGACCACTGGGTCGATACGATCACCCCTGGGGAAAAAAAAAAAAAAAAAAAAAAAAAAAAAAAAAAAAAATAAAAATAAACACACATCCGTGATCTTTCTTCTGGCATACAATACAAAATTCCACATTTTTGCAGATAAGAGTTTGATACCTCTCCAGTAGGGTTCTCTGATACGCTGAATCTGATGGTGTGATTTTCATTGAAGTTCTATGACTTTTAGGGGTTGTTTCCCCCTTTTTTTCGAAAATAAGGCAAATTTTCTCAGGCGCGTAACTTTTGATAGGTAAGACTAAACTTGATGAAACATATATATTTGAAATCAGCATAAAAATCTGATTCTTCTGATGTATATCTATTGGCATCAAAATTCCATTTTTTAGAGTTTCGGTTACTATTGAGCTCGTTACCACGAACTGTTTGATAGTTTTGTTTAAGTTGACTTAACGAAGTAGATACTTACACTACGCTATATTAGATAAGTACTAGTAGTAAGGTCTAGTGTGCTCTTGACTTCACTACACTTCAACCTCTATGTTCTCTCTTTGGCTAAATTAGCATAAATTTAGGGCAACGACGAGTGTGTATTCCCTACATATATTTTCGAAGAGCACACTGTCTTTCAATAATAAATATAGACAAAAAAAAAAAAAAAAACAAATATAAAAATCCAACACTAAACCAATTATGACCACGAAACCAAAATAAAAGACAAAAACGGGATGTTGTTCTACGATATCGGAGACCTTTTTTTTCAACTACAACAGGAAATAAAAATCATGAAAAAAGAAAAAAGTAGAAGAAGTAAGATCAGAAAGAAGAAAAAGAAGAAGAGGAAGAAAAAAGAAAAATAAGGGAAGAAATAAAACGTAGAATATCTAAAATACTTCCGACACTAATTCAATTTTTCTTTTTTTTTAAACTAAAACATATAGACTTGTTAGTCCTCTTATTAGTACGTCACTGGTTTTCTGTTGTCACTTCAAAAACAAATGCAAAAGTAGTCATAATTTCTTTAAACTAAAACCACACAAAAAATTCTAAAATGTTGTGAATTGATTTGACTTACAAATGGCTCAATTGTGCATTATATTCTAGTGCTTAAACACAAAAAACAACTTGTTCGACATGCATTGCTTGGTCATACAGATCAGTCACCAGGGAGGCAGATTTGGCTGATTCAATTATTGTTACTGTTATTCATTGTTCTGGTAGATTCATTAGATGATTTTTATTATTATCACAGATTTACCATTTCATTGATGATTTTTATCAATTTCATCCATCAGAAGATGCATTACTCCTTTCCTTTCTATGTAAAGGCTTGAAATATCGATGTCCCATTCCGCTGTGCATCTTGTGTTTCAAGTATACAAGGTAAGGATATTTATGTTTTTGTAATTCTGCCAAAGTCTAGAGAGGATTATTTTTCGAGCGTCAAGAGAGGAAGTGATATCTTGTCCTCTGATTTTTTACTTCCATATAAGAGGAGAGCGTACAATTTACAATTTTTGCTAGCATAGTCGATGTGTGACCAAACTATCAATGTCACTACAACTTTAGAATGATCAAGAGATACGAACTAACAGAAACCCTCAAACAGGAACATCTTAGATACGACCAAAAAGGTCAATATCCTCGATGTAGCTTTAGCAATTGTGATAAGAAGATAAGGTCATTAATTTCAGATACTCTTAATGTCCAGTTTCCCCAACCATGCAGAAGAAGATCAACAAATATTTCCAGACATATTTGCATGGATAAAAGAGAAAACAGTTATCTAAGATACCCTTTGGTGATTCTTTTGTGATTCTTTTGGTGATTCTTTTGGTGATTCAGTTTGCTGTAAAAAATTAAGCTGCGTCGTCGTTCATTACGGCTTAGGCCATAGAGTAACTGCACGAAAAGGATTTTCCCTGTCTTCTTAATGCGTTAAAAAAAAAAAATGATTAAGCACAAAGACACATATGAAGAAGCAAATCAAAGAGAAGGGAAAAGGAAAAGAGAAAGGAAAGAACAAGCAAGGAAACTTCTAGTTTGACTGCAGTTTTATTCCCAAATTGTAGAAGGAAATGTCACATTGAATCACAATCAGTCAAACCGAATTGTTTAAAATTTGCTTTTAGAATATTTTCATGTCCAAAAAGTAAAAAAATAATAAAAAGAATCAAACCTCATTTGTAAATGACTTGGCCATTTGTCTTAAAACATCCGGGCCATATTTGGCAACCTTGTCACAGTATTCACCGATCAGCCAAAGTATTGAGGCACGAGCAACAGGAACAATTACATGATCGATCAGTTTTATCATCTTTGTTATAATAGCTTCTTGGTCTGCTGATTGCGATTGAAGGAGATTCTTGATGACAACCACACTCTCAGCCACAATAGCCTCTGAAAATAAACATATTGCAATACAAGATATGATACAATGCTTCTTGTATCATGATCTAAGAAAAAAATGAGGATTTTAAGGCCCCTTATTGCACCGCAAATATCAATTGGGGAAAAATAAAAAGGGAAAAAGTCTTTATATCTGTTGTAATTCCCGGTTATATTACAATGCATAAGAGAGCAATGTCCAGCTTAGCCCCCCTTCCCTCTAGAGGTTTCAAAATAGAGATAGAATGCATGGTAGAATAAAACTATAGGGAAATCCTACAGTATTTATTTTTACATTTTATTTCGTAAATATTTTTTTGGTGTTTTTTTTTTTTTTTTTTGGGGGGGGGGTGCGTTATTACAGCAGGGTAAGATAAAGGTTAAAGAAATTAATTTGCATACTTATTTGAAACAAGGAATCCTTTCGGTCTTAACCTTTCTTGGTTCAGACTTGGAGGTCTGACTCCATGTTAGAAGAAAAAAAAAAAAAAAAAAAAATAAAAAAAAAAAAAAAAAAAAAAAAAAAAAAAAAAAAAAAAGCCTCTTAACGGTAATTCAGAAGGGAAAACCTTATGGTGTACACCTAGTGGACACATTCTGGATCACAAGGGATGAACTACCATCATGTGCTACATATTGGTACCAGACACTGCTTCCACAGGTCATCTAGAGGTAATTTTTTTTTCCTTTAGAGGTAGCAGTATAGTTGTCAACTTTAGCAATTGCTTCTGTGGCCTATATTTTAACTGTTTTATTTTGTTGCATATTATTTTGTCTTCAGTTTTTTTTTTGTTTTTTTTACGTTCAAAAATACGAGGTTGCCTTATCAGGGCTGATGCCACTTAATTTGGCCGATTGCCACTTAATTTGGTGTGGGTTCTGCGATCCAAATGCGGAAGTTTATTTCGAAAAAAATCTGTCAAAACAGTCGTTGTTGATAAAAAACAACACGAAGCACCTCTGAACTATGCAAAGCCATCTGCTAATGTGTGTATCGTACGTAGTACATGGCGAATACTTAAAACCTTTTGTAAATTATGTTCAGTGTGTTAAACACAAAGGACAGATAGAACATTCGGATTTTTTTTTTTTTTTAAGTGAAACTTAACCACAAATGAACATTTAGACCCTATATTACAGCATAATACGACCTTTAAAACTAAAAAAAAAAAAAAAATAATTAAAACAGTCCCAGAATCCTCACTTCAACGAAGTTCCACATAAAACTCCTGGTTGAACTTCGTTCAAGTGAGGATTCTGGGACTATTATATATTCATTTTTATTTGCTAAGGACGGCCCTTGGATTTAGGTTCAAAATATTTATTTTTGGTTTGAGTTTCACTGTCTTAAAAAAATTTCCCTTTGGTTAGACCTGCTGTTTGTGTTTATGATGGAAAGGCAGTGTGGTCTTCGTCACTATTTACGTTCAGAGTGTTCTTATTCATCTAATTCTGTACGTACTACTTTCAGATAAAATTATAATCTATTAGTACTTCTGCATTCACATTGGCTCTCTTTTATCTTGGTCAACCCGAAAAATCACTGACCCTGTCCCCTACTCCACTCCCAAAAAATTTGCATCAATAGAAATGGATTATACCAGATGTCTTAAATACATATTCAGCTTCACAATGCGAACATATACGAACTAAAACAACAACAAATATAAACAAAACTATCCAGGGGGAGGAGGAAGGTTTGTAAAAGAGATATGCATGGGTCCATGCCCACTTTGTAAGCATGAATATTCTTAAATGTCGTCTCTAAAAAGCTAATTAAATAAAATATCTAAAATTTAGAGATTCTGTGATTTGTAATCAAAATTTCAAAAGATTCAAGAAAATATACAGACTTGATGACAATACTATTTCAAGAACTTCACCTCCTCAACATATATGCAAAACATTTGCTCGGAGGATGGAGGGGAGGGGATTTGAAGAAAGAACATGCATTGGACGAACCCGCTATCAAATATAAACGTCTCGAAACGAGACCTCGAAAGAACATACATTTTTCAGGTACCTCCCCCCTCTCTCCAATGACAGACTGTGACTGCAACCCACAAAATTAATTTTTCCTATTATGAGCTATATAAACTTGTATCCTTACCGTCTTTATTAGATAGTAATGCCACCAAGCCAGCGAGACAAGTACTTGTGACTTCTTTAATATTGGACGCACACCTGAAAAAAAATTGGTACAATTTATCAATTGCTTTTCTATTTATTTAATTTTCATTCTTAATATATTCTTTATTATGTTTCATTGTTTTTCTGACTGTAATTTCTACATAGAAATGTTTGTATAATGTACATTTTATAATATACAAATAAACATTGTTTGTACATTCTACATATATTCTTTTTTTATATTTCATATTTCAATACTTGTATATTATTTTTTATATTTCATTGTGACATTTTGCCTTCCTATCCAATCTACCATAGGCACTCAAGCAGAAAGAGTGGTCTAGAGGCGTGGCCACCTCTCCAATGTCATTATTTTCTTATATTTATTTCAATTTTGTCTTAATTATATGTCATTTTTTGCAGTTTTGATACGTTTTGATCACAATAGGAAATGGATATACCAGAGTGTTAAAATCACACATCTATGTATAAAAACGAAAACAACAGGGAAGACATAAAGATTAGTTGTCAATTTTAACAATTAGTTTAGCAAATATGAGGATAAAAATGAATGGAAAAAGGCAGAGCAACTAACCAGATCAAAGAGTGGTTTAGCAAAGGTAAAATAAGAACAGAAGCAAAAAAAACTAAAAAACTAAAATTAAGTAGAAAAAATAAACAAACAAGCATAAAATAGATACTCCTGTCAAATTCCTGTATTATCAAGATAAAATATACAAATCTAATAGTTTAGGTAACAAATCATAAGTTACAAAAATATGTAAATTAAGTTACACCTGGGTTACCTCTGTCACACCCCTGAATTAGATCAAAAACTATAAAAGTACTTTACTTTCTGCTTGTGACTTTTTATTTTCTACTTTCTTCTTTCTACGTTGCCTTTTACTGTATGTGCTAGCGTTTCTTTACTTTCTGTGTGTGGCCGAGGTATAAGAGTTCATCAAAATACAAAAAAAAACTTGCCTGATTAACAATCTAACCGATTAATTGGATAATTACAAATATGTAAATTACCTAGATTAAAGCTATAGTCTACTGAAAAAAAGCGCAAAGTGATAAAATAATCAATTTTCGTCACCCCTGCAAGATGGCACTTCTGGGTGTGACACAGGTCTTGGCAACTTGTTGCTGCGTTCAGTTTTAAAAGTTCATTTACGACAATATCGGAAACTGAGAGCTTTTATTTTTTAATCCTTGTAATACTGTCTCTAACTAATCCTCGTAAAAAAAAAAGAACAAATCTTCCTTCACTTTCAAATTCAAGAAAGTGTTATAATTCCTTCCTATAAAATTTCCTACATTATATTTCAGCACAGTCTCAAAATTTCCTTTTTGTTTTTTCTTTTACACTCTACTAATTCAGGCCCCGTCCCTGTCTGTAGTGTGAGTTTCCTCTATAGGATTTTCGGCCACGGCGATTCAAATTATGTATTTTTTGTTTTTTATTCAACATTATTGTATGGGTTTCAGGCTATTTTTCGAAATTCCCTTAAGTTTGTTTCCAAAATAACAATTTACCATTAAGACCAATTATCTAGATTGCATTTTTTTTTCTAACTTGAGGTTTATTTCCAAAACACAGTTTTTAATTTTGGTTACTATGGGCCGTGATTTGTCCTTTACAAGGTTACAGCTACCGCTGCAACCTTGCGGACATAAATGTAAGCTCAAAATGAACAAACAGGACTATCAAATGAGACAAGACAAAGAGACTGACAGAAAAATGTCAAATGCAGAGGTGAAAATGAACAAATAGACCATCAGAAGTGACAACACTAATCCAAGCAGCTAAGGCAAAGATCATTGAAAAAATGTCTGAAAGCATGATAAAGGAAAATGAACAATGTAATATGGAATTAAGACATTTGCGAAAACGACAATTGCGAGGAGTCAAAAACAAAACTTAAGAACAAAGAAATATACCGTTAAAAGATAATTGGCAGCAAGAATTACGACAAATCAAAAAGAAAGTGAAGAACAAAAAAAAAATGCGGTTACAAGACACGTGACTATGAAAGTCAGAACGTATCAAATATGAAAATAAATAACAAAGATATATGTGGTTACAAGATATATGAAAGCGAGAACAAAGAAATATGCAGTTAGAAGACAAGCGGCAGCGAGAATTACAAACAACAGCGGGAATCAGAACCGGTCAAAAATGAAAGTGAAGAACAAAGAACTGTTCTGTTAGAAGACAAGTGACAGCGAGAATCAGAAGGAGTCAAAAATGAAAGTAAAGAAAAAAAAAATAATATTACGTTATAAGAACAACACCACCACAATCTTCGACCCCAACAAACTGTAGCGCAAAACCAAGAAAAATCTAAAAAGATGCCGTAAACTACGCAAATATTAATTACAAGTCATTGATACCCTGTCATTGAAGTCGTGATACCCTGTCGAGAGAAGAACAGTGCAGTTTTAGAAAGGATGGAGGATTTGTCGACCACAATTTTCACTCTTAGGTTAATAATCGAGAAGTGACTAAATACCTTTGGTCTTCAGTTTTATAGATTACGTGCAAGCGTTCAATTCTGTTGAAAAAAAAAGCTTTAGCGAAGGTCTTTTCCTTGTATAGTATACCAGACAAATACATTAAAGTGAATAGTTCTATGCACGAGAATTACATTTCTGCGGCTAAGGTAGCAAATGAGGTTAGCTGCTGGTTTCACATTAGATTAGGAGTTAAGTAGGGTCGTGTTCTATCCCCCTTTATATGGATCATTTTGATCGAATTTGTCTTAAGGAGCACAGGAAAGCCAATGGGAGAACACGGAATCAAATGGGGAGGAAAAACTCTCCTTGACTTAGATTATGCTGCTGAGAGATTAAGCTGATGACTAATGCTGAGTAGGCAAGTACAAGATAATAAATAGATAATAAAAAACCTGAAAAACTGACAAAAAATAAATGAAATTTATAGTTACTATTTACCTGCCAATCGCCTGTATGGTTGCAGCAACAAATTTACTATCTTGGGATGCAATATAAACTTGGAACTCTCTCAGAAGCAAGGATATGTTGCTTTCACCAGCCAGATTCGTCAAAATATCCAGCTTCATCAGCTTCACGGGTAAAGGATCGACCGTATGTATGAAAAAACTCTTAAAATGAGGCTCAAACATGTCCTAAAAGAAACAAACAAAATATTTATTATAAACCAGTGCACAAATCATTGAAATCATCAAACAAAAAAAGGTAATTCAAAAGGATGATAAATTAAAGATGTCGGTACCAATGTACCATAAAAACATCTTATCTTATTAGACTCCAAACGACAATAAAATTACAAGAAATCCAATAATACTTTAGGCGACCTTACAGCTTTGAGATGATTTATGTTCTCTTTTGGCAGACTTGCACAGCTTTGTTCTATTGTTTTGTTAATAAAAAGATAATTGTTGGGACGAACTTACTCCTGTGAGATGATTTAGACTCTCTCATTCAACTCAATTCTCTCATTCATCATTCAACTGTATCTCAATTTCTAACTACTGAGAAGATAGTTCTTAGGTGATTCTACTGCTTTGAGACGACTTAGACTACCCGTGTGCGGAACCTTTGTCTCACTGCTTCTGACATGATCTTACGCTCTTGAGATTATTTATATTCTCCATGAGTAGACTTACATAGCCTTGTCTAATTGTTTAACTGCTGCAAAGATAATCGTTGAGACGATGATGCTCCTTTGAGGTGATTTATATTTTCTATGGGTAGAATCGTTAAGCTCGTGTCGCAATGTGTTTACTTCCACTGAGACGATTGTTAGGTGAGCATACTGATTTGAGATGACTCAAGTTACCCGTATTCACTTATTGGTCTCACTGCTCCTAAGATAATTTTTTAGATGATCTAATTGCTGTGATATGATTTAGATTCTCCGTGGTTAGAATTATTCAGTTTCATCTCACTATTTAACTGTTGCTGATTTGAATGCTGAAATGAGTCTACTGCCTTATTACAAGTTAAGATTTTCGATAGACAACTTTGTTCAGCTCTTTCTCACTGTCTTACTGCTGCTGAGATAATTTATGAGCTTACTGCTGTCACGTGATTTAGATTTTCCGTAGGTAAAATTATTCTACTTTGTCTCACTATTCTACTGCTACTGAGATGATAGGCGAAATGATGTTGCTGTTTTGAGATAATGTGGATTTTTCAGGGATGACATCGTTCAGCTTCTCCTCACTGCCTTACTGCTGGTGAGCCAAGTTGCTGAGATCAAAGCCGTATCCAGGGGGTAGGGTGTTTGACTCCCAGCCCCCCCCCCCAAAAAAAAAATAAAATAAAAACGTTCGTCCAGCTCGTAAAAACGTAACAAAATGAATACAAACAAATTGTTGATGCGTTTTTTAAGTTGTTGTAAAACCCCGAAAAAAATCCTTTTGCAACCTCCCCCCCCCCTTTTCCAAAGAAAATGCAGGATACGATCCTAACTGAAGTGCTAGTTGAGGTAGTTTTACTGTTGAGAGATGATTCTCAGTACGTAGAATCGTTGATCCTTGTTTAACTGGTTGAATATTGTTAAGAACGAAACTTAAACTACTATCGAGGGCTATTGTCAGATATCAAACACCGAATCAAACAGAAACCATTTAGTGAAAATAAATACAAATACAGAATATAAAAATTTGGAAATTAGCCAGGTTTTCATTATCTTAGCCAGCTTATCTCAATAAACTATCACTGATATGCTTATCACAGTTATGTTTCTCTTCGGATTTAAAACCCACACCACTCGTTTCAATAAGTTATAAATTTACAAAATAAAGTAAATGGCAAATATTTTAAAGCCTTAAGGATAAAAGTTTAAATTTAGTATTAAAAAACCCCTAGCTAGAATTACCTCCCATTAATAGAGTAGATTTACTTTCCAAGTCTGGCTGGGAGTTAGGCCAGGTAAAATCATCCAAGTGTTTAGATTAGGCACAAAACGAGTATATATTACTGCCGCAAGAAAGCCTGAACAAATGAAAGTAGCAATAAAGAGGGTATGTAAAAGTAGCTAGTTTCATTATAAAAAATTTTATGAAACTCAATTATTAAACAGAAGGTGAATATTTTGAGTCTGTTCAATCCAAAGCATAAATCAGTTACGTTAAAGATGATTTTGTATTTCAATTACTTAAAAAACAAATGATTTCAAAAGTTATTGATGCCTGCAAAAACCTAATTAATGGATCTCATGCTGCTACCACTAATGACTCATCAAAGAGTCAAGTCATCAACCTCAGTGACAACCACAGCTTTAATCTACTCACTCACCTCCCAATATACTTAAAGATTCGGTTTATGCCCCTTCAGAGTAATTCTAAAAGTTTATAGGTCATTTTTTCATTACAGCTTGTCAAGTGGCATTATAGATGCTAAAAAGTATTTTTAAGTTAAAAATCCCCAATTTCACGAACGATGGAGAGGGAAAGGTCTTCCAACTGCTTTTGTTCTTAGAGGATAACATCTAAGAACTCTGCCAATCTCTTGGGAGGCACTTGCTTGCTTCTTATATGTTTGCTCCTCCATCCTAAACTGAGAAAAATACATTCGTTTTGTTATTTTTATTAAAAAAAAAGTACCAAAATCCCCCCCAAAGATTCAAAAAAACACACTTGGCCCCGCCTCCTCTACATCGCGCGAATTAGCGTCACTATTTCACTCCCACTTTAACAAATTGTGCAGGCCCTCCTTCTTGGATTTTTTTTGGGATGATTTTTTGGGGAACAAAATTTCGGAACGTAAATAATTTCGAAGACTGTATTCCCTTTCCTTTTACAATTGAAACAAAAATCTATAATTAAAGGGTAAGACTTTTAATAAGACAGTCAAAAATAAAACTTTCTTATTCACTGTATCCCTCTTCACTATAAAGATTCACTGCTTAATTAAAAAAAAAAATCGCCCATATTAATGGATTTCGTTTCAATTGTAATTAATTTTTCACTTCACTCCGCAAATCTCTGTCGCTTTTTGGATTCACCGTGGTGCTGTGACCAAGCAGCTCTTTTTAAAAAACGTTAACCATTTGTCATTTCACTTTGCAAGAGCCATTCCCTTTTAGGGCACAGTGTAATGCTGCGATTAAACGACCTTCGCTAGAAAAAAAAGAAATTGCCCAGTGGCGTCAATTCATGGAAAATAAGGAGAGGACAAAAATATGTTTTTCAAAAGCTAGGGGGGGGGGGTCTGTTTTCTCACTTTTTTCAATTGGAACACCAAAAAAGCCATTCCTAGGGCTTTTCAACAAATCTTGGAGGAAGGGTAACAAGACAAGTGCCCTACAATTCGTATTGATTCCACTCGACCAGACGCAGATTTAGCAAAGGGTCGAAAAACATGCATTGAAGTTAAAGAGCGTTCTTTTTTCCATCTATTTCCTCCCACTGCAAACCATTTTCAATACTTGTTTTTAATAATAGCTGTTATTTATATAAATTTTTTAATGCTTAATTTTAAAAACGGTTCAATAAAAATGTAAAATGTGCTTGTCAAAGATGAAAAGTTTCATCACCAAATAGTAACAACAAATCAAATTACTCTAATTTCAAAAATTATTTATTAATACAAATCATGACGGTAGTAGAGATGCCTCAGGAGGTCCCACGAGTACAATACCCCTTCGAATCCCGATCCGGACACTTTTTTTTTAAAACTCCCACGAGTACACCAAATATGGGCATAGCCCCCCTAGGGAGAACACGTGGTTTATGGTTTTTGTCAGTGAGAATGAAAAAACAGGAATTTTGTCACATTTTTGTATGGTTTTATGGACTTTCTCAGTGAGAATGAAAAAACAGGAAGTTTGTCACATTTATGGATGGTTTTATGGATGTTTATGTGTGTTGATTATTTGACGTTTTTATGGATTTTGTCAGTGAGAATGGAAAAACAGGAATTTTGTCACATTTTTGTATGGTTTTATGGACTTTCTCAGTGAGAATGAAAAAACAGGAAGTTTGTCACATTTATGTCTGTTTTTATGGATGTTTATGTGTGTTGATTATTTGACGGTTTTATGGTTTTTGTCAGTGAGAATGGAAAAACAGGAACTTTGTCACTTCCTTCTTGTTGTTGTTCAAGCCAGATGTTATGAGTTTCCGGGAGATCGCGTGTTTCCAATATTTCTTGTTCAAGCCAGATGTTATGAGTTTCCGGGAAACAGTATTTGTTATTTGTTTCCAAGCCAAATGTTATGAGTTCCCGGAAACAGTTAATTAATGTCTGACAGATGACGTCAAGTTAATTAATGTCCTTGCATTTCCAAAGAGAATTGTCACCGAGAAACAGTTAGATCACACATGATGTCATGATTGATTGATTGACACGAAAGGGGAATTAATTTGTTGTTCTAAAGAGAATTGATTCACGAAAGGGGAATTAATTTGGAGTTCTAACAAGAGAATCGTTTCCGAGACAGATGTTTTGATCTTAGCGCGCGAAAAGGTTTCCAAATAATTTGAAATGCATTAGCGCAGAGATGCCAAACAAAAGGAACATGCTGAAATTCCGTTTGGGGGGTAATTTTGGCGAAACCGTTTTAGCTATTTTATGGAATTATTTCGGCGAAACACTTAGAGACATTATAAAATATGATTTTTGAAGAGATTTTGGAGGAGGTTTTGAGTGTGGTCGTTATAATACACAAGTTTCAATTGAACAGTGTTGTGAGGTCCTCTACCCCAACCCAAAGGGCCCCCGATTGCTCTACCCCAACCCAAAGGGCCCCGATTGCTCTACCCCAACCCCAAAGGGCCCCGATTGCTCTACCCCAACCCCAAAGGGTTCCGATCCCCCTGCCCCAACCCCGAAGGAAGCCCCCGGTCCTCAAAGGTTCTCTGGGCTTCCAAAGGACCCCCCGGACCCCCAAAGGCCATCATCCTGTCCCCAAATGCCCCCCAGGCTCCCAACTGCCCCACCGGACCCCAAAGGGCCCCCTCCCGGACCCCAAAGGCCCTCCCCCGGTCCTCAAAGGTCCCCCAGACCCCCAAAGGCCCTCACCGGGCTACCAGGGCTCCCAAAGGACCAATCGGCACTCAAGGGCCCCCCAGACCCCCAAAGGCCCTTCCCGAGCCCCCCAAAGGCCCCCTCCGGTCCTCAAAGGTCCCCCGGGCTCCCAAGGTCCACCAGACCCCCAAAGGCCCTCCACCAGTCCCCAAAGGCACTCTCCCAGTCCCCAAAAAGGTCCCCCCAGGCACCCAAAGGACCCCAAGGGCCAGACCCCCCCAAAAAGGCCATACCCCCAAAGGCCCCCCTCAGAGGTCCCCCACCCCAAGTCCACAAAGGTCCACCGGGCTCCCAAAGGACTCTCCCAGTCGGCCCGCAAGTGCCCCCCAGACCCCCAAAAGGCCCTCCCTGTGCCCCAAAGGCCTCTCCCCGGTCCGGGCTCCCAAAGGACCAATCGGCCCTCCCCCCGGGCCCGAGAAGCGCCGCGGGACCGAGAAGCGCCGCAGGGATGCGCCGCGGGCCCAGAAAGCGTCGCATGATGCGCCGCAGGGATGCGCCGCAAAAAAAGGAAACTAAAAAGTAAAAATTTCGAAATGTTATCCCCCAAACGCCCTCCTCAGACCCCCAAAGGCCCTCCCCTGGTCCTCAAAGGTCCCCCGGGCTCCCAAAGGGCCAACCGGCCCCAAGGGTCCCCCAAACACCCTCCCCGGCCCCCCCAAAGAGTACTCTCTCCATTTTTTTAATACTTTTGATGGCTTTATTATATCTTTTCAGAACAAGTTCCATTCATAATGTTATTCCTAAACCCATTTTACAAGTTGAAGTACCCATCCTTTTCACCCGCAACTTAGTTATAGGTAAGAGTTTGAAGTTCTACCTTAGAGACTTAGCTTAGAGTTTTAGTTTGGTTTAGTTTTAGTTAAAAGTATAGAATTTTTAGCTTAGAGTCTTAGCTTAGAGTTTTATTCAGAGTTCTAGTTTAGTTTAGTTTTAGTTAAGAGTTTTGAGTTTTACCTTAAAGTCTTAGATTAGAGTTTTAGTTAGGGTTGAAGTTTAGTTTAGTTTACTTAAGAGTTTAGAGTTTTAGCATAGAGTCTTAGCTTAGAGTTTTTGTTAGAGTTCTAGCTTAGTTTTAGTTAAGAGTTTGGAGTTTTACCTTAGAGACCTAGCTTAGAGTTTTAGTTTAGTTTAGTTACAGTTAAGAGCTTAGAGTTTTTTAGCTTAGAGTCTTAGTTTAGAGTTTTTGTTAGAGTTATAGTTTAGTTTAGTTTTACTTAAGAGTTTGGTGTTTTACCTTAGAGTCTTAGCTTAGAGTTTTAGTTAGAGTTCTAGTTTAGTTTTAGTTAAGAGTTTAGAATTTTAGCTTAGAGTCTTAGCTTAGAGTTTTTTGTTATAGTTCTAGTTTAGTTTAGTTTTAGTTAATAGTTTTGAGTTTTAGCTTAGAGTCTTAGCTTAGAGTTTTTGTTAGGGTTCTAGTTTAGTTTAATTTTAGTTAAGAGTTTGATGTTTTACCTTTGAGTTTCAGTTAGAGTTCTAGTTTAGTTTAGTTTTAGTTAAGAATTTAGAGTTTTTAGCTTAGAGTCGTAGCTTAGAGTTTTTGTTGAAGTTCTAGTTTAGTTTAGTTTTAGTTAATAGTTTAGAGTTTTAGCTTAGAGTCTTAGCTTAGAGTTTTTGTTTAGTTTAGTTTTAGTTAAGAGTTTAGAGTTTTAGCTTAGTCTTAGCTTAGAGTTTTTTTGTTAGAGTTCTAGTTTAGTTTAATTTTAGTTAAGAGTTTGATTTTTTTACCTTTGAGTTTCAGTTAGAGTTTTAGTTTAGTTTTAGTTAAGAGTTTGGTGTTTTACCTTAGAGTCTTAGCTTAGAGTTTTAATTTGAGTTCTAGTTTAGTTTAGTTTTAGTTAAGATTTTAGAATTTTAGCTTAGAGTTTTTTTGTTAGAGTTCTAGTTTAGTTTAATTTTAGCTAAGAGTCTGATTTTTTACCTCTGAGTTTCAGTTAGAGTTCTAGTTTAGTTTTAGTTAAG
This sequence comes from Artemia sinica, assembly GCA_027921565.1. Lineage (NCBI taxonomy): Eukaryota > Metazoa > Arthropoda > Branchiopoda > Anostraca > Artemiidae > Artemia > Artemia sinica. The sequence continues at coordinate 14,300,081 of CM051269.1, read as the reverse complement.
AGTTTGGTTTTTTACCTTAATGTCTTAGCTTAGAGTTTTTAGTTAGAGTTCTAGTTTAGTTTAGTTTTGGTTAAGAGTTTAGAATTTTAGCTTAGAGTCTTAGCTTAGAGTTTTTTTTAGAATTCTAGTTTATTTTAGTTTTAGTTAAGAGTTTAGAGTTTTTGTTGAAGTTTTAGTTTATTTTAGTTTTAGTTAATAGTTTAGAGTTTTAGCTTAGAGTCTTAGCTTAGAGTTTTTGTTAGAGTTGAAGTTTAGTTTATTAATAGTTAAGAGTTTAGAGTTTTAGCATAAAGTCTTAGCTTAGAGTTTTTGTTAGAGTTCTAGTTTAGTTTACATGTAGTTAAGAGTTTAGAGTTTTATCTTAGAGACCTAGCTTAGAGTTTTAGTTTAGTTTAGTTTTAGTTAAGATTTTAGAGTTTTAGCCTAGAGTCTTATCTCAGAGTTTTTGTTAGAGTTCTAGTTTAGTTTTAGTTAAGAGTTTAGAATTTTAGCTTAGAGTCTTAGCTTAGAGTTTTATGTTAGAGTTCTAGTTTAGTTTAATTTTAGCTAAGAGTCTGATTTTTTACCTCTGAGTTTCAGTTAGAGTTCTAGTTTAGTTTTAGTTAAGAGTTTAGAGTTTTTGTTGAAGTTTTAGTTTATTTTAGTTTTAGTTAATAGTTTAGAGTTTTAGCTTAGAGTCTTAGCTTAGAGTTTTTGTTAGAGTTGAAGTTTAGTTTATTAATAGTTAAGAGTTTAGAGTTTTAGCATAAAGTCTTAGCTTAGAGTTTTTATTAGAGTTCTAGTTTAGTTTACATGTAGTTAAGAGTTTAGAGTTTTATCTTAGAGACCTAGCTTAGAGTTTTAGTTTAGTTTAGTTTTAGTTAAGATTTTAGAGTTTTAGCCTAGAGTCTTATCTCAGAGTTTTTGTTAGAGTTCTAGTTTAGTTTTAGTTAAGAGTTTAGAATTTTAGCTTAGAGTCTTAGCTTAGAGTTTTATGTTAGAGTTCTAGTTTATTTTAGTTTTAGTTAAGAGCTTAGAGTTTTTAGCTGAGAGTCATAGCTTAGAGTTTTTGTCGAAGTTCTAGTTTAGTTTAGTTTTAGTTAAGAGTTTAGAGTTTTAGCTTAGAGTCTTAGCTCAGATTTTTTGTTAGAGTTGAAGTTTATTTTAGTATTAGTTAAGAGCTTAGAGTTTTTAGCTTAGAGTCTTAGCTTAGAGTTTTTGTTAGAGTTCTAGTTTACTTTGATATAGTTAAGACTTTGGAGTTTTACCCTAGGGACATAGCTTAGAGTTTTTGTTAGAGTTGAAGTTTAGTTTAGTAATAGTTAAGAGTTTAGAGTTTTAGCATAGAGTCTTAGCTTAGAGTTTTTGTTAGAGTTCTTGTTTAGTTTACATATAGTTAAGAGTTTGGAGTTTTACCTTAGAGACCTAGCTTAGAATTTTAGTTTAGTTTAGTAATAGTTAAGAGTTTAGAATTTTAGCTTGGAGTCTTAGCTTAGAGTTTTTGTTAGAGTTCTAGTTTAGTTTAGTTATAGTTAAGAGTTTGGTGTTTTATCATAGAGACTTAGCTTAGAGTTTTAGTTTAGTTTAGTTTTAGTTAAGATTTTAGAGTTTTAGCTTAGAGTCTTAGCAGAGAGTTTTTGTTAGAGTTCTAGTTTAGTTTAGTTTTAGTTAAGAGTTTGATTTTGTACCTCAGAGTTTTTGTTAGAGTTCTAGTTTAGTTTAGTTTTAGTTAAAAGTTTAGTGTTTTAAGCTTAGAGTTTTAGTTTAAAGTTTTTTGTTGAAGTTCTAGTTTAGTTTAGAGTTTTAGCTTAGACTTAGAGTTTTAATTAGAGTTCTAGTTTAGTTTAGTTTTAGTTAAAACTTTAGAGTTTTAGCTTAGAGTCTTAGCTTAGTGTTTTTGTTAGAGTTCTAGTTTAGTTTAGTTTTAGTTAAGAGTTTGGTGTTTTACCCTAGAGACTTAGCTTAGAGTTTTAGTCTAGTTTAGTTTTACTTAAGAGTTTAGAATTTTAGCTTAGGGTCTCAGCTTAGAGTTTTTGCTAGAGTTCTAGTTTAGTTTAGTTTTAGTTAAGAGTTTAGTGTTTTTAGCTTAGAGTCTTAGTTTAGAGTTTTTGTTGAAGTTTAGTTTAGTTTTGGTTTAGAGTTTTAGCTTAGACTGAGAGTTTTAATTAGAGTTCTAGTTTAGTTTAGTTAGCTAAGAGTTTAGAGTTTTAGCTTAGAGTCATAGCTTAGAGTTTATGTTAGAGTTCTAGTTTAGTTTAGTTTTAGTTAAGAGTTTAGAGTTTTACCATAGAGTCTTAGCTTAGAGTTTTAGTTAGAGTTGAAGTTTAGTTTAGCTACTTTTAAGAATTTAGAGTTTTAGCTTAGAGTCATAGCTTAGAGTTTTACTTTAAGTTATAGTTTGGTTAAGTTTTAGTTAAGAGTTTCGAGTTTTAGCTGAGTCTTAGCTTAGAGTTTTTGCTAGAGTTCTAGTTTAGTTTAGTTTTAGTTAAGAGTTTAGAGTTTTACCTTAGAGTCCTAGCTTAGAGTTTTTGTTAGAGTTCTAGTTTAGTTTAATTTTAGTTAAGAATTTGATATTTTACCTTTGAGTTTCAGTTAGAGTTCTAGTTTAGTTTACTTTTAGTTAAGAGTTTAGCGTTTTACCTTGGAGTCTTAGCTTAGAGTTTTAGTTAGAGTTCTAGTTTTGTTTAGTTTTAGTTAAGAGTTTAGAATTTTAGCTTAGAGTCTTAGCTCAGAGTTTTTGTTAGAGTCCTAGTTTATTTTAGTTTTAGTTAATAGTTTAGAGTTTTACATTTGAGTTTCAGTTAGAGTTCTAGTTTTAGTTTAGTTTTAGTTAAGAGTTTAGAGTTTTTAGCTTAGAGTCTTAGCTTAGAGTTTTTGTTGAAGTTCTAGTTTAGTTTAGTTTTAGTTAATAGCTTAGAGTTTTTGTTAGAGTTCTAGTTTAGTTTAATTTTAGTTAAGAGTTTTATTTTTTTACCTTTGAGTTTCAATTAGAGTTCTAGTTTAGTTTTAGTTAAGAGTTTGGTGTTTTACCTTAGAGTTTCAGTTAGAGTTCTAGTTTAGTTTTAGTTAAGAGTTTGGTGTTTTACCTTAGAGTCTTAGCTTAGAGTTTTTTGTTAGGGTTCTAGTTTAGTTTAATTTTAGTTAAGAGTTTGATTTTGTACCTCTGAGTTTCAGTTAGAGTTCTAGTTTAGTTTTAGTTAAGAGTTTGGTGTTTTACCTTAGCTTAGAGTCTTAGCTTAGAGTTTTTAGTTAGAGTTCTAGTTTAGTTTAGTTTTGGTTAAGAATTAAGAATTTCAGCTTAGAGTCTTAGCTTAGAGTTTTTTTAGAGTTCTAGTTTATTTTAGTTTTAGTTAAGAGTTTAGTTTTTACCATAGAGTCTTAGCTTAGAGTTTTTGTTGAAGTTTTAGTTTATTTTAGTTTTAGTTAATAGTTTAGAGTTTTAGCTTAGAGTCTCAGCTTAGAGTTTTTGCTAGAGTTGAAGTTTAGTTTAGTAATAGTTAAGAGTTTGGTGTTTTTCCGTAGAGTCATAGCTTAGAGTTTTAGTTAGAGTTCTAGTTTAGTTTAGTTTTAGTTGAGAGTTTAGAATTTTAGCTTAGACTCTTAGCTTAGAGTTTTTGTTAGATTTCTAGTTTAGTTTAGTTTCAGTCAAGAGTTTAGAGTTTTTAGCTTAGATTCATAGCTTAGAGTTTTTGTTGAAGCTATAGTTTAGTTTAGTTTTAGTTAAGAGTTTATAGTTTTAGCTTAGATTCTTAGCTTAGAGTTTTTGTTAGAGTTTTAATTTAGTTTAGTTTTAGTCAAGAGTTTAGAGTTTTAGCTTAGAGTATTAGCTTAGAGTTTTAGTTAGAGTTGAAGTTTAGTTTAGTTATAGTTAAGAATTTAGAGTTTTTTAGCTTAGAGTCGTAGTTTAGAGTTTTTGTTATAGTTCTAGTTTAGTTTAGTTAAGATTTTAGAGTTTTATCATAGAGTCATAGGTTAGAGTTTTTGTTGAAGTTGAAGTTTAGTTTAGTCATAGTTAAGAATTTAGAGTTTTTATCTTAGAGTCATAGCTTAGAGTTTTTGAAGTTCTAGTTTAGTTTAGTTAAGAGTTTAGAGTTCCACCTTAGAGTCTTAGCTTAGAGTTTTACTTAGAGTTGAAGTTTAGTTTACTTATAGTTAAGGGTTTAGAGTTTTAGCTTGGAGTCATAGCTTAGAGTTTTAGTTAGAGTTCTAGCTTAGTTTAGTTTTAGTTAAGAGTTTAGAGTTTTACCTTAAAGTCTTAGCTTATTGTTTTATTTAGAGTTCTAGTTTAGTTTAGTTAGTCTCCACGTTTAAATTAGGTTAGATTAGGTTAGCTTATCATGAGCGCTCATGATAAGCTAACCTAATCTAACCTAATTTAAACGTGGAGACTAACTAAACTAAACTAGAACTCTAAATAAAACAATAAGCTAAGACTTTAAGGTAAAACTCTAAACTCTTAACTAAAACTAAACTAAGCTAGAACTCTAACTAAAACTCTAAGCTATGACTCCAAGCTAAAACTCTAAACCCTTAACTATAAGTAAACTAAACTTCAACTCTAAGTAAAACTCTAAGCTAAGACTCTAAGGTGGAACTCTAAACTCTTAACTAAACTAAACTAGAACTTCAAAAACTCTAAGCTATGACTCTAAGATAAAAACTCTAAATTCTTAACTATGACTAAACTAAACTTCAACTTCAACAAAAACTCTAACCTATGACTCTATGATAAAACTCTAAAATCTTAACTAAACTAAACTAGAACTATAACAAAAACTCTAAACTACGACTCTAAGCTAAAAAACTCTAAATTCTTAACTATAACTAAACTAAACTTCAACTCTAACTATAACTCTAAGCTAATACTCTAAGCTAAAACTCTAAACTCTTGACTAAAACTAAACTAAATTAAAACTCTAACAAAAACTCTAAGCTAAGAATCTAAGCTAAAACTATAAACTCTTAACTAAAACTAAACTAAACTATAGCTTCAACAAAAACTCTAAGCTATGAATCTAAGCTAAAAACTCTAAACTCTTGACTGAAACTAAACTAAACTAGAAATCTAACAAAAACTCTAAGCTAAGAGTCTAAGCTAAAATTCTAAACTCTCAACTAAAACTAAACTAAACTAGAACTCTAACTAAAACTCTAAGCTATGACTCTACGGAAAAACACCAAACTCTTAACTATTACTAAACTAAACTTCAACTCTAGCAAAAACTCTAAGCTGAGACTCTAAGCTAAAACTCTAAACTATTAACTAAAACTAAAATAAACTAAAACTTCAACAAAAACTCTAAGCTAAGACTCTATGGTAAAAACTAAACTCTTAACTAAAACTAAAATAAACTAGAACTCTAAAAAAACTCTAAGCTAAGACTCTAAGCTGAAATTCTAAATTCTTAACCAAAACTAAACTAAACTAGAACTCTAACTAAAAACTCTAAGCTAAGACTCTAAGCTAAGGTAAAACACCAAACTCTTAACTAAAACTAAACTAGAACTCTAACTGAAACTCAGAGGTACAAAATCAAACTCTTAACTAAAATTAAACTAAACTAGAACCCTAACAAAAAACTCTAAGCTAAGACTCTAAGGTAAAACACCAAACTCTTAACTAAAACTAAACTAGAACTCTAACTGAAACTCTAAGGTAAAACACCAAACTCTTAACTAAAACTAAACTAGAACTCTAATTGAAACTCAAAGGTAAAAAAATAAAACTCTTAACTAAAATTAAACTAAACTAGAACTCTAACAAAAACTCTAAGCTATTAACTAAAACTAAACTAAACTAGAACTTCAACAAAAACTCTAAGCTAAGACTCTAAGCTAAAAACTCTAAACTCTTAACTAAAACTAAACTAAAACTAGAACTCTAACTGAAACTCAAATGTAAAACTCTAAACTATTAACTAAAACTAAAATAAACTAGGACTCTAACAAAAACTCTGAGCTAAGACTCTAAGCTAAAATTCTAAACTCTTAACTAAAACTAAACAAAACTAGAACTCTAACTAAAACTCTAAGCTAAGACTCCAAGGTAAAACGCTAAACTCTTAACTAAAAGTAAACTAAACTAGAACTCTAACTGAAACTCAAAGGTAAAATATCAAATTCTTAACTAAAATTAAACTAAACTAGAACTCTAACAAAAACTCTAAGCTAGGACTCTAAGGTAAAACTCTAAACTCTTAACTAAAACTAAACTAAACTAGAACTCTAGCAAAAACTCTAAGCTAAGACTCAGCTAAAACTCGAAACTCTTAACTAAAACTTAACCAAACTATAACTTAAAGTAAAACTCTAAGCTATGACTCTAAGCTAAAACTCTAAATTCTTAAAAGTAGCTAAACTAAACTTCAACTCTAACTAAAACTCTAAGCTAAGACTCTATGGTAAAACTCTAAACTCTTAACTAAAACTAAACTAAACTAGAACTCTAACATAAACTCTAAGCTATGACTCTAAGCTAAAACTCTAAACTCTTAGCTAACTAAACTAAACTAGAACTCTAATTAAAACTCTCAGTCTAAGCTAAAACTCTAAACCAAAACTAAACTAAACTTCAACAAAAACTCTAAACTAAGACTCTAAGCTAAAAACACTAAACTCTTAACTAAAACTAAACTAAACTAGAACTCTAGCAAAAACTCTAAGCTGAGACCCTAAGCTAAAATTCTAAACTCTTAAGTAAAACTAAACTAGACTAAAACTCTAAGCTAAGTCTCTAGGGTAAAACACCAAACTCTTAACTAAAACTAAACTAAACTAGAACTCTAACAAAAACACTAAGCTAAGACTCTAAGCTAAAACTCTAAACTTTTAACTAAAACTAAACTAAACTAGAACTCTAATTAAAACTCTAAGTCTAAGCTAAAACTCTAAACTAAACTAGAACTTCAACAAAAAACTTTAAACTAAAACTCTAAGCTTAAAACACTAAACTTTTAACTAAAACTAAACTAAACTAGAACTCTAACAAAAACTCTGAGGTACAAAATCAAACTCTTAACTAAAACTAAACTAAACTAGAACTCTAACACAAAAACTCTCTGCTAAGACTCTAAGCTAAAACTCTAAAATCTTAACTAAAACTAAACTAAACTAAAACTCTAAGCTAAGTCTCTATGGTAAAACACCAAACTCTTAACTATAACTAAACTAAACTAGAACTCTAACAAAAACTCTAAGCTAAGACTCCAAGCTAAAATTCTAAACTCTTAACTATTACTAAACTAAACTAAAATTCTAAGCTAGGTCTCTAAGGTAAAAACTCCAAACTCTTAACTATATGTAAACTAAACAAGAACTCTAACAAAAACTCTAAGCTAAGACTCTATGCTAAAACTCTAAACTCTTAACTATTACTAAACTAATCTTCAACTCTAACAAAAACTCTAAGCTATGTCCCTAGGGTAAAACTCCAAAGTCTTAACTATATCTAAAGTAAACTAGAACTCTAACAAAAACTCTAAGCTAAGACTCTAAGCTAAAAACTCTAAGCTCTTAACTAATACTAAAATAAACTTCAACTCTAACAAAAAATCTGAGCTAAGACTCTAAGCTAAAACTCTAAACTCTTAACTAAAACTAAACTAACTAAACTAGAACTTCGACAAAAACTCTAAGCTATGACTCTCAGCTAAAAACTCTAAGCTCTTAACTAAAACTAAAATAAACTAGAACTCTAACATAAAACTCTAAGCTAAGACTCTAAGCTAAAATTCTAAACTCTTAACTAAAACTAAACTAGAACTCTAACAAAAACTCTGAGATAAGACTCTAGGCTAAAACTCTAAAATCTTAACTAAAACTAAACTAAACTAAAACTCTAAGCTAGGTCTCTAAGATAAAACTCTAAACTCTTAATACATGTAAACTAAACTAGAACTCTAAAAAAACTCTAAGCTAAGACTTTATGCTAAAACTCTAAACTCTTAACTATTAATAAACTAAACTTCAACTCTAACAAAAACTCTAAGCTAAGACTCTAAGCTAAAACTCTAAACTATTAACTAAAACTAAAATAAACTAAAACTTCAACAAAAACTCTAAACTCTTAACTAAAACTAAACTAGAACTCTAACTGAAACTCAGAGGTAAAAAATCAGACTCTTAGCTAAAATTAAACTAAACTAGAACTCTAACATAAAACTCTAAGCTAAGACTCTAAGCTAAAATTCTAAACTCTTAACTAAAACTAAACTAGAACTCTAACAAAAACTCTGAGATAAGACTCTAGGCTAAAACTCTAAAACTTAACTAAAACTAAACTAAACTAAAACTCTAAGCTAGGTCTCTAAGATAAAACTCTAAACTCTTAACTACATGTAAACTAAACTAGAACTCTAACAAAAACTCTAAGCTAAGACTTTATGCTAAAACTCTAAACTCTTAACTATTAATAAACTAAACTTCAACTCTAACAAAAACTCTAAGCTAAGACTCTAAGCTAAAACTCTAAACTATTAATAAAACTAAAATAAACTAAAACTTCAACAAAAACTCTAAACTCTTAACTAAAACTAAAATAAACTAGAATTCTAAAAAAAAAAACTCTAAGCTAAGACTCTAAGCTAAAATTCTAAACTCTTAACCAAAACTAAACTAAACTAGAACTCTAACTAAAAACTCTAAGCTAAGACATTAAGGTAAAAAACCAAACTCTTAACTAAAACTAAACTAGAACTCTAACTGAAACTCAGAGGTAAAAAATCAGACTCTTAGCTAAAATTAAACTAAACTAGAACTCTAACAAAAAAAACTCTAAGCTAAAATTCTAAAATCTTAACTAAAACTAAACTAAACTAGAACTCAAATTAAAACTCTAAGCTAAGACTCTAAGGTAAAACACCAAACTCTTAACTAAAACTAAACTAAAACTCTAACTGAAACTCAAAGGTAAAAAAATCAAACTCTTAACTAAAATTAAACTAAACTAGAACTCTAACAAAAAAACTCTAAGCTAAGACTAAGCTAAAACTCTAAACTCTTAACTAAAACTAAACTAAACAAAAACTCTAAGCTAAGACTCTAAGCTAAAACTCTAAACTATTAACTAAAACTAAACTAAACTAGAACTTCAACAAAAACTCTAAGCTACGACTCTAAGCTAAAAACTCTAAATTCTTAACTAAAACTAAACTAAACTAGAACTCTAACTGAAACTCAAAGGTAAAACATCAAACTCTTAACTAAAATTAAACTAAACTAGAACCCTAACAAAAACTCTAAGCTAAGACTCTAAGCTAAAACTCAAAACCTATTAACTAAAACTAAACTAAACTAGAACTATAACAAAAAACTCTAAGCTAAGACTCTAAGCTAAAATTCTAAACTCTTAACTAAAACTAAACTAGAACTCTAACTAAAACTCTAAGCTAAGACTCTAAGGTAAAACACCAAACTCTTAAGTAAAACTAAACTAAACTATAACTCTAACAAAAACTCTAAACTAAGACTCTAAGCTAAAAAACTCTAAGCTCTTAACTGTAACTAAACTAAACTAAAACTCTAAGCTAGGTCTCTAAGGTAAAACTCCAAACTCTTAACTAAAACTAAGCTAGAACTCTAACAAAAACTCTAAGCTAAGACTCTATGCTAAAACTCTAAACTCTTAAGTAAACTAAACTAAACTTCAACCCTAACTAAAACTCTAATCTAAGACTTTAAGGTAAAACTCAAAACTCTTAACTAAAACTAAACTAAACTAGAACTCTGAATAAAACTCTAAGCTAAGACTCTAAGCTAAAAATTCTATACTTTTAACTAAAACTAAACCAAACTAAAACTCTAAGCTAAGTCTCTAAGGTAGAACTTCAAACTCTTACCTATAACTAAGTTGCGGGTGAAAAGGATGGGTACTTCAACTTGTAAAATGGGTTTAGGAATAACATTATGAATGGAACTTGTTCTGAAAAGATATAATAAAGCCATCAAAAGTATTAAAAAATGGAGAGGGTACTCTTTGGGGGGGCCGGGGAGGGTGTTTGGGGGACCCTTGGGGGCCGGTTGGCCCTTTGGGAGCCCGGGGGACCTTTGAGGACCAGGGGAGGGCCTTTGGGGGTCTGAGGAGGGCGTTTGGGGGATAACATTTCGAAATTTTTACTTTTTAGTTTCCTTTTTTTGCGGCGCATCCCTGCGGCGCATCATGCGGCGCTTTCCTGGCCCGCGGCGCATCCCTGCGGCGCTTCTCGGGCCCGCGGCGCTTCTCGGGCCCGGGGGGACCTTTGGGGACCGGGGGAGGGCCTTTGGGGCACAGGGAGGGCCTTTGGGGGTCTGGGGGCACTTGAGGGCCGATTGGTTCTTTGGGAGCCCGGTGGACCTTTGGGGACCGGGTGAGGACCTCTGGGGGGTTGGTATGGCCTTTTTGGGGTCTGGGGGTCCTTTGGGTGCCTGGGGGACCTTTGGGGACTGGGAGAGTGCCTTTGGGGACTGGTGGAGGGTCTTTGGGGGTCTGGTGGACCTTGGGAGCCCGGGGGGACCTTTGAGGACCGGAGAGGGCCTTTGGGGGGGCTCGGGAAGGGCCTTTGGGGGTCTGGGTGGCCCTTGAGTGCCGATTGGTCCTTTGGGAGCCCTGGGAGCCCGGTGAGGGCCTTTGGGGGTCTGGGAGACCTTTGTGGACTGGGAGAGTGCCTTTGGGGACTGGTGGAGGGCCTTTGGGGGTCTGGTGGACCTTGGGAGCCCGGGGGACCTTTGAGGACCGGAGGGGCCTTTGGGGGGCTCGGGAAGGGCCTTTGGGGGTCTGGGGGGCCCTTGAGTGCCGATTGGTCCTTTGGGAGCCCTGGGAGCCCGGTGAGGGCCTTTGGGGGTCTGGGGGACCTTTGAGGACCGGGGGAGGGCCTTTGGGGTCCGGGAGGGGGCCTTTGGGGTCCGGTGGGGCAGTTGGGAGCCTGGGGGGCATTTGGGGACAGGATGATGGCCTTTGGGGGTCCGGGGGGTCCTTTGGAAGCCCAGAGAACCTTTGAGGACCGGGGGCTTCCTTCGGGGTTGGGGTAGGGGGATCGGAACCCTTTGGGGTTGGGGTAGAGCAATCGGGGCCCTTTGGGGTTGGGGTAGAGCAATCGGGGCCCTTTGGGTTGGGGTAGAGCAATCGGGGGCCCTTTGGGTTGGGGTAGAGGACCTCACAACACTGTTCAATTGAAACTTGTGTATTATAACGACCACACTCAAAACCTCCTCCAAAATCTCTTCAAAAATCATATTTTATAATGTCTCTAAGTGTTTCGCCGAAATAATTCCATAAAATAGCTAAAACGGTTTCGCCAAAATTACCCCCAAACGGAATTTCAGCATGTTCCTTTTGTTTGGCATCTCTGCGCTAATGCATTTCAAATTATTTGGAAACCTTTTCGCGCGCTAAGATCAAAACATCTGTCTCGGAAACGATTCTCTTGTTAGAACTCCAAATTAATTCCCCTTTCGTGAATCAATTCTCTTTAGAACAACAAATTAATTCCCCTTTCGTGTCAATCAATCAATCATGACATCATGTGTGATCTAACTGTTTCTCGGTGACAATTCTCTTTGGAAATGCAAGGACATTAATTAACTTGACGTCATCTGTCAGACATTAATTAACTGTTTCCGGGAACTCATAACATTTGGCTTGGAAACAACAATAACAAATACTGTTTCCCGGAAACTCATAACATCTGGCTTGAACAAGAAATATTGGAAACATGCGATCTCCCGGAAACTCATAACATCTGGCTTGAACAACAACAAGAAGGAAGTGACAAAGTTCCTGTTTTTTCCATTCTCACTGACAAAAACCATAAAACCGTCAAATAATCAACACACATAAACATCCATAAAAACAGACATAAATGTGACAAACTTCCTGTTTTTTCATTCTCACTGAGAAAGTCCATAAAACCATACAAAAATGTGACAAAATTCCTGTTTTTCCATTCTCACTGACAAAATCCATAAAAACGTCAAATAATCAACACACATAAACATCCATAAAACCATCCATAAATGTGACAAACTTCCTGTTTTTTCATTCTCACTGAGAAAGTCCATAAAACCATACAAAAATGTGACAAAATTCCTGTTTTTTCATTCTCACTGACAAAAACCATAAACCACGTGTTCTCCCTAGGGGGGCTATGCCCATATTTGGTGTACTCGTGGGAGTTTAAAAAAAAAGTGTCCGGATCGGGATTCGAAGGGGTATTGTACTCGTGGGACCTCCTGAGGCATCTCTACTGACGGTAATCAAAAACCTAGAAGTATACATAATAACATAACGAAATATATGTCAAAATATATACATTACAAGGTCGCAATAAGCTCAAATCTATAATCCCAAAGTATAAACCATTTAGATACACTGGTATCATATTTTATGCATCTATTACTGTATATACAAAAGAAAGAAAGAAAGAGCAGTCTGTTCAAGTCCATGTTAAAACATGGGATTTAATTCGACTGATTTATTTTCATGATTAATTCATTTATTACTATTTATGTATACATTTATTTAGTTATCTATTAATTCGTGATTTATTTATGTTCTTAACAAGCCAGTCACATTATTAATCAGTACTTGGTGAGATTACTACTGTCTTTTTACGCTATGTCTTATGAGATTCCTCATCTTCAAAAGCTGATGGGTTCTTTTTTCTAAAATTTGAAGCCAGAGAAAACAACGAAATATTTTTTTCTAAAGTTTTGTATCCTCTGTGTATTTTCTATAAACTCTCTGTTCCTTTATGATATATATTTTACCATTGTCCGGAAAAGCTTTAACAGTTATTTATTTATTTTTCTTTTCGTCCTATTTACATATCGTCTTAATTATATTACTTCAATTATTTATACTTTTCTTTATCTCATTTTCACTTTCATTTCATTGTTCCATATAAATTTGAGACTTACTTAGCTCCGCAAAATTATGGGAAAGTGGCAAGCTTAAGTAATTCTTCAATTAATGAGTTTAATAAACCAATCAATTAAAAAATTACGAAATTCATTTCTATGCTGGTTAAAATTATTCAACATAAAAATCTTGAGATCGGTCTAAAGTCCCCCCCTCCCCATCAAGAATAATTGAAAGACACAAGTGTTTTAACCCAACCCCAAGGTTATGCTGCTGGTAGTAATGCATTAATGCCAAAGATTTATCTTAACATGAGTTTTTCCCAGGGGGATCGTATCGAATCAAAAGTCCTTGAAAACCGGGAGAAAGCTCAATATAGTGGAAATTAGAAAATCTAAGGCCGGTTTAAAGTGGCAAAAAGGATTAATGCCACATCATAGTGGTGTTGTCTGTCACTTTGTGGCATAAAACAAACAGTTTCGCCCTAAAGAGAGAGAAAAAAAGTTATCGAATGAAACTCCGAGACAGCAAGCCGATTTAAAGTTAGCGAAAAGTTTTATATTGAGCTTCCAAGCTATAGAGGAAGTAATAGCGACACCAGAGTTGTGGCGATTCGTTCGTAAAGGTACAGGTAGTCCTTACAAAATCAACATTTAACATGGGAATTAAATTTAAAGATTAAATTAAATAGGTTGATCCATTCTTTGGTGAAGCTTTATTTTCTTTCATCTCGAAATTTTTTTCACATTTCCCATCGTTGCCTTCCGCTGCCTTCCAATCGCTGCCTTCCAATTTCACATTGAAATTACTTTAGATAGTCATAAATGAACTGCCATAACTTACCTTTCGCTTGACAGACATGGATCCAATAGTTGTTAAGACCACTGATTGGATTTCCCTCTGGGACCTTACTAAACGAAGTAAAGGTCGGGCCACTGCTGCCACTTCGTTCTTAGGGGCTAAATGGTAGTACAACTGAGCCACGACCATTACCACCTAATAAGTTTAAATCAACAAATATAGAAGCAACACAAAAAGTTATCAGAGAACCAAAGTCATCAACCAAAGTTGGTGTTTAGATATCTAATAGCTTGCTGATTAGAAATCTGACGCTACTGTGTTGACATTCTTAGCATGTATGAAATTTCAATTCCTAAATTATGGAATAAGATATTTGAAAGAAAGGTTATTTTCGAGTGCTAATATCATACACAACCGTGTGAAAGTAGAGGGCATATCCTCCTGCTCCCAGGGGTGGAAAATGGTGTTTTTAAAAGACCTTTTAGGATTATTTACGACTTCTCCCTCTCCCAACAGACAAAATACTTTATGATGAGAACAAAATACATTTTTAAATTATGGAAATTCCTCCCAAGATCCTTACGAATTCAATGAATTAGCAAAGCTTATAAATAAAAAATTCCGTGGATTTTATTTAACACAAAAGAAGATACAGGAACAGCCGTAGAAAGATAGAACATCCAGGAGAAGACGGCCCGGTCAATAGTGTCTTATAAAGATTTCTTTACACTTTTAGGCAGAATACAGTAAATTTTGTTAGCAAGAACGACTAAGCAAAGAAACCGAAATTTTATCCGGCAGACAACCCTTGCCCCCCCCCCCCCCGCCCGGATCCCAATGCATATAGCTCTTAATATCACGAGAGTAACAAAAAACAACAATTTAAAATTAAGTATTAGAACACTTCGTCAAATAAAAGCTCTGAAAAACCCCAGACCGAAGAAGAAAAATTTTGCCCTGCGAAAACAACTAACCAATGCCATACACATTCCATCTGGAACCCCCCCCCCCCGTTTTCTTTCCCTTGTATGTAAATAGTAATGCAGTGAAAATGAAGACAGGCAACTGTTTCAAAGAGAGCGTAACAACACTTCGTCGCAAGAAAGTTTCGATAAACTTATAAGAAGACGGTGAACCTACGAAGATGACATAGAAATGCTGTGAGTATGCTAGCACCCTGATAAATTGATCAATAGACAGTAGCTATATTGACAGTAGATAAATTGACAGTACCTAATACAAAGAGGAACTTAAATGGAATACTTTTGGATAAGATAAGACTAACTTTCTCAAAAATCCTAAAATCCACGATATGAAATTTCCAATATTCAATATTCATTTATTTAAAACAGCTTTTATGATATTTGCAAAGGCCTCAACTAAATAACGCTATTTCTTACAATACAGGAAAAAAAACTAAGCATGAAGAACACAGGAATAAGAAAAAACAAAACACTAAGCATAATTAATTGTACTTGTATAAAACGGAATAAAAGAATTGCTTTCTGGCGATTGCTGAACATCTACGTCTTGACTTTGGCATCAAGCAGGCAATGTTATCTGGACTTTTGAGTAGGTGGGCTTTGAGTTTAACGAATATAGATGAAATGAGAAGAATAGATAGATGCCAAGCAAAACGAATTAGCCATGTATAATGTGCTTTATCGTATCCAATCTTCATGATTAATACACTTAATGAAGTTAGGAGGGCTTATTTTTCGATTACTTGCACTATTTCACAGAAAATCGCCAGAAAGAATACACAACAAAGCTTAAATTGGGAGTGGCACGCATCTGCTTCAACAGAGATGCAACGTCATCTCTAGATTTTTCAGAAAATTCGATATTCTGAAATGAATGTCAATGTTTCAATTACCGTTTCCTATGACAGGTAGTAAACCGTCATGCAACCCTACACCAGCCCGGATTGAACTCCAGGCCCCATATTGCTATGTAGAGATCTTAGATTAGGTTTCTGATTTAGATCAATTTAGTTTCATATACAAATGTAATAATAATACTACAATCTACAAATCCCCACAAAGTCTCCATGGCCTGTATTTATTCATTTCTTTTCCACTGGTCCACGTTGTGTTGTGTTTAGTTTAATTTAATTTAAATTAATATTACAATTAATATTATTTTAGTAAATAACTTTATTTAGTATTTAGTTTGTTTGATTATTTTTCATAAATTCAAAATATTTTCATTTTTTTTACCGACTGGCTGAAAATACTGGAGGTGGATAGCGGGAGGGGGGAGGTCACAGATTATATCTGTCATTAAACCTTGCCATTCAAACACTATCCTCCAAAATGATCAGACTAAAAGTATGGTCCCAAAACTAGCCATCCAAAGAAAACCCAGTGACCAACCAAATAATCACCCTAAATGAAGTAAAAATTGTGCGAAGGTAATCAATGAGTGTGGTTTATAATTCGACGATTCGTTATCCCTAAAAAACTTGAAAATTTATGTATTTTTGTTTGTTTCAAATATGTAAACTTTATACATACGGCTGAGTTTCTACTTTGGAGAAGGGGTTTGGCATTTCGAAGTAGAAGTCTATGGTCTGCATCAAGAGAACGAGCCCTTGTGGGTTCATTCGTCATCCCATCTTCCTCTTCTTCTTCATAAAACTCTTTTTCTGGAGCTGGTTGCTGGAATAAAAATATATTTTGGAAATTCTTCGGTTGAAATTTTGTTTTCGTATTGAGAAGAATTTACCTTCTACGTAGTTTTTACTATTTCTTTTTAAAAGGAAACACTTTACTTTGGGAGCCTTACAGCCAAATTTTTTGCTAGATTAAGTAACTACAGGAAAACGAAAAAACGAAATTCTTTTGAGACAATATTTAGAAAAAACCCTTAATCTTTTTAGATTTTTGAAACAATGGGGATGACAGTGGCATCAAATTATAAATACAATTTTAATATGCACATCTTTTTTTGAGTCTCTAAAAAATTCAACAAGTAAAGAGATAAAATACATCAAACAAATTTTAGAAAATAGTGCAAACAACATGGGTAAATACAATCTTTTTTTCTCTCTCTCTCTCTCCTTCGTTCTTAGAAAAAAGGGCGAAAATCAAAGAAAAAAACATCATTGGATATTTGTAAACGACGGAAGCAACATGTGTATAAATCCAATTTTCACACGCGCAAATCTTAGCTTCTTTCTGTCTCTGTCACACACAGATTGTATTGTTGGAGCTTTCAAGGATGTACCAAAAGATTAGATGGGCAGTAGGCTACTCTTGTGAAATTGTTCAAAAAGGTAGTCATTCATGCGCGACAACTGGTGGGGAATCAATTTGGTATTTCTTCTTCCAGAAAGACATATGCCCCTTACACTTATGCCAATAGTCAACAAGCATTGAAGGGATGAACAACACTCGCTTCGTCTAAGCTCTCCATATAAAGATCACATTTTTACATTATGAATGAAACCAAAGAAGAGGGAATATAAAGGCCAGAAGAGAAAAATCCATATAGAAGAAGAAGAAGAATAGAAGAAAGATTAAAAGAAGAAGCGTGAAGAGAATACGAAGCCTGAATCAGCAGTGAGTAGGATGGCATCTATTGATGCGATGGGGCACCTCTGCTGCCATCTATAACCAGTCTAACTATACAGGATCATGTGTCTTTTTCTAGGTCAATCAGAAATGTTTCTATGCCTATTGAATCCGAACAAAAGTTTACATCATTGCCAGATAAGAGCGAGTCTAACGGGACAGGATCATTGACACCTATTTCTAAGGTCAATGGATTTACGTAAAGTTTCTCACACATCGCAATTCAGCCTTGAGATTTTGTTTATAATGAACATGCTAACAAATTAACATTCAGAAATTACTTTTAGGGGATTATTTGGGCGAAACAAATTAATCGGCATTTTTTGGGTGAAACAGTTTAAGACATTTTAGACGATGATTTGGGGAGAAACTATGGTCGCTATAATAGACAAGTACACAATATCGGATTAGTGAGATAATTATGAGTATGAACCATCAATGACTCTATCCAAAATGGACCTCAACCTCCAGGGGCCACCTCTTCCCAAGACCCCTTCCCACCATTTCACTTTTTTTTAGGCCACCCTCCAATTTTCAATATAGAGGCTCAAATTAAGAGTTAAAAATGTGTGAGAAAAAAGTTAGCAGAACGTCAACATTGACCTTATCTTTCAGGATTTAGACAAGCAGATGGTAGTAACATCCTATTCTGTTACTTTTAACCTAACATTTCCAAATATGGCATTTAGAATGTTACCCCATTTTGTTTTTTTTAAAGTCCCCCCATAACCTGAAATGTTTCCCCATTATGACTTTTGTATTTACAAACCTTAGTGCATCAGCTATTCATGCAAACATCCACCAATAAAATCACTTTTAAAAGAAATTACCAGCACTTCAAAATTATACACTTCGGAACTTATATTTTCAAAGCACATTTTGCCCGACTAATTTAAACGGTTAGAAGTGCGATATAGATTGAAGCCGTTCGTGAAACGTTGAATCTTTCTTTGTTCCCTAATAAAATTTAGTTCATCTGTGTTGTAAGAATCAAAGCAAATGTTTAGGGAATGATCAACAAGAGATGTAACAACACTTCTTTAATAAAGTAGGGTTTTAGTTTTCTGAAAAAGGTTTTAGTTTTTAGAAATAAGAATATCCATGTTTGAAATACATTTGATTATATTAATAAAATTTGATTTTTCTTAATAAAGCTGGGTTTTAGTTTTCGGAAACAAGGACACCCACGTTTAAAATATATCAGGTTTTACTAATAATATTTAATTTTCAAATAAAGTTATTTCATTGTCGAAATCAACGATAAACCCATTTTACAAGTTGAAGTACTCATCTTTTTCACTCCCAACATTACTTTACGACTTTTTGCATACCCCAACACCAAGCAACACTCTTCAAAAGGCTTTATAATATTATTTCAGAACAACTTCTTTTCTTAATATTCCTCCTAAACCCATTTTACAAGTTGAAGTACTCATCTTTTTCACTCTCAACATTACTTTACGACTTTTTGTATACCCAAACACCAAGAAATACTTTTCAAAAGGCTTTATAATATTATTTCAGAACAAGTTCTTTTCTTAATATTCCACCTAAACCTGTTCAGCAAGTTGAAGTTATCATCTTTTTGCACTCCCAACATTACTTTACGACTTTTTGCATACCCCAAAACCAAGCAATACTTTTCAAAAGGCTTTACTTTATTATTTCAGAACAAGGTTTTTTCGTAATAATCCTCCTAAACCCTTTTTACATGTTTAAGTCATCTTTCAGGATTTAGACAAGCAGATGGTATGAACATCCAATTCTGCTACTTTTTACCTAACATTTTCAAATATGGCATTTTAGAATGTTACCCTTTTTCTTAAAGTCCCCCATGACCCAAATGTTTCCCCATTATGACTTTTATATTTACGAACCTTAGCGCATCAGCTATTCATGCAAACATCCACCGATAAAATCACTTTTAAAAGAACACTTTAAAATTATACACTTCGAAACTTATATTTTCAAAGCACATTTTGACCGACTAATTTAAACGGTTAGAAATGCGATATAGATTGAAGTCGTTCGTGAAACGCTGAATGTTTCTTTGTTCCCTAATAAAATTTAGTTCATCTGTGTTGTAAGAATCAAAGCAAATGTTTAGGGAATGATCAACAAGAGATGTAACAACACCTCCTTTAATAAAGTGGGGTTTTAGTTTTCAGAAATAGGTTTTAATTTTCAGAAATAAGAATACCCACGTTTGAAATACATTTGATTATATTAATAATATTTGATTTTTCTTAATAAAGCTGGGTTTTAGTTTTCAGAAACAAGGACACCCACGTTTAAAATACATCAGGTTTTATTAATAATATTTAATTTTCAAATAAATTAATTTCATTGTCGAAATCAACGACAAACCCATTTTACAAGTTGAAGTACTCATCCTTTTTCACTCCTAATATTACTTTACGACTTTTTGCACACTCCGAACACCCAGCAACACTCTTTAATAGGCTTTATAATACTTTTTCAGAACAACTTCTTTCTTAATATTCCTCCTAAGCCCATTTTACAAGTTGAAGTACTCATCTTTTTTACTCTCAACATTACTTTACGACATTTTGTATACTCCAACACCAAGCAATACTTTCCAAATGCTTTATTATATCTTTTCAAAACAAGGTCTTTTCTTAATATTCCACCTAAACCTGTTCTAAAAGTTGAAGTACTCATCTTTTTTTCACTCCCAACATTACTTTACCCCAACACCAAGCAGTACTTTTCAAAAGGCTTTATTTTATTATTTCAGAACAAGGTCTTTTCGTAATATTCCTCCTAAACCCATTTACAAGTTTGAGTACTCATTTTTTTTTCACTCCCAACATTACTTTACAACTTTTTGCATACCCCAACATCAAGCAATACTTTTCAAAAGGCTTTATTATATTATTTCAGAACAAGTTCTTTTCTTAATATTCCTCCTAAACCTGATATTATTTCAGAACAAGTACTTTTCTTTATATTCCTCTTAAACCTGGTTTACAAGTTGAAGGACTCATCTTTTTTTACTCCCAACATTACTTTACGACTTTTTGCATACCCCAACACCGAGCAATACTTTTCAAATGCTTTATTATATTATTTCAGAACAAGCTCTTTTCTTAACATTCATCCTAAAGCCATTCTATAAGTTGAAGTACTCCTCCTTTTTTCACTCCCAACATTACTTTACGACTTTTTGCATACCCCAACACCAAGAAATACGTTTCAAAAGGCTTTATAATATTATTTCAGAACAAGTTCTTTTCTTAATATTCCTCCGAAATCCATTTGACAAGTTGAAGTACTCATCTTTTTTCACTCCCAACATTACTTTACGACTTTTTGCATACCCCAACACCAAGCAAATACTTTTCAAAAGGCTTTATTATATTATTTTAGAACAAGTTCTTTTCTTAATATTCCTCCTAAACCTGATACTATTTCAGAACAACTTCTTTTCTTAATATTCCTCCTAAGCCCATTTTACAAGTTGAAAGTACTCATCCTTTTCACTCTGAACATTACTTTACGACTTTTTGTATACCCTAACACCAAGCAATACTTTTCAAATGCTTTATTATATCTTTTCAGAACAAGTTCTTTTCTTAATATTCCACCTAAACCTGTTCTACAAGTTGAAGTACTCATCTTTTTTTCACTCCCAACATTACTTTACGACTTTTTGCATACCCCAACACCAAGTAATACTTTTCAAAAGGCTTTATTTTATTATTTCAGAACCAGGGCTTTTCGTAATATTCCTCCAAAACCCATTTTACAAGTTTAAGTACTTATTTTTTTCACTCCCAACATTACTTTACAACTGTTTGCATACCCCAACATCAAGGAATACTTTTCAAAAGGCTATAATATTATTTCAGAACAACTTCCTTTCTTAATATTCCTCCTCAACCTGTTTTACAAGTTGAAGTACTCATCTTTTTCACTCCCAACATTACTTTACGACTTTTTGCATACCCCAACACCAAGCAAATACTTTTCAAAAGGCTTTATTATATTATTACAGAAAAACTTCCTTTCTTAATATTCCTCCTAAACCTGTTTTACAAGTTGAAGTACTCATCCTTTTTCACTCCCAACAATACTTTACGACTTTTTGCATACCCCAACACAAAGCAAAAACTCTTCAAAAGGCTTTATTATATTATTTCAGAACAACTTCTTTTCTTAATGTTTCTCCTAAACCTGTTTTGCAAGTTGAAGTACTCATCTTTTTACTCCCAACATTACTTTACGACTTTTTGGATACCCCAACACCAAGCAATATTTTCAAAAGGCTTTAATAAATTATTTCAGAACAAGGTCTTTTCTTAGTATTCCTCCTAAACCTATTCTACAAGTTGAAGTACTAATCTTTTTTCACTCCCCAACATTACTTTACGATAGATCCTTAATAAGGACAGTAAAAATGCTTACTTCTAGAAAAGAATATAGTTAATTCTGAACAAATGGTACCCACAAATGGGTTTATAGATCCTTAATAAGGAAAGTAAAAATGTTTATTTCTAGCAAAAAAATATAGATAATTCTGAACAAATGATACCCACAGATGGGTTTATAGATCCGTAATTTACAGGTTTGGCTATCTCGTAATGGTTAAGGACAGTTAACAATTTTTAATTCTAGAAAAAAATATAGTTATTCTGATCAAACGGTTCCCACAAATGGGTTTTATAGATCCTTAATTTACAGGTCTGGCTATCACGTAATGGCTAAGGACTACTAAAATGTTTATTTCTACCAAAATAATATAGTTAATTCTGAACAAATGGTACCCACAAATGGGTTTATAGATCCTTAATAAGGAAAGTAAAAATGTTTATTTCTAGCAAAAAAATACAGTTAATTCTGAACAAATGATGCCCACAGATGGGTTTATAGATCCGTAATTTATAGGTTTGGCTATCTCGTAATGGTTAAGGACAGTTAACAATTTTTTATTCTACAAAAAAATATAGTTAATTCTGAACAAATGGTACCCACAAATGGGTTTTATAGATCCTTAATTTACAGGTCTGGCTATCACGTAATGGCTAAGGACTACTAAAAATGTTTACTTCTAACAAAATAATATAGATAATTCTGAACAAATGGGCTTATAGATACTTAATTTACAGGTCTGGCTATCTCGTAATGGTTAAGGACAGCTACTCTTCTGAATTTTCTCAATGAAAAAGAAATTAGTTACACATCAAATCTATTTTTTTTCAAGAAGTAAAAAGGTTCCACTTGAGTTCTGATCTTTCCCAAAGACATAAAAAATTTTAAAGCTCTGTTCTAAATTTTTCCGTAGAAGACAGGAAAAGTTATACTATGATTGTGAATATTTTCCATGAAGATAAAAAATTCCACTTTAATTCTAACTTTTCTCAACGATGTGAAAAAAAGTTCAAGTTCTCTTCTGAATTTTTTCTGTGAAAAAGAAATACGTTACAGATCAATTCTACTTTTTCCAGAGAAAATGAAAAGGTTCCACTTCAGTTCAGATTTTTCCCCAAAGACATAAATTTAAAGTTCTCCTCAAATCTTTGTATCTTGTAGAAGATACAAAGTTATACATTGATCGTAAATATATCGCCATGAAGATAAGGAGCTCCACCTTAATTCTAAGATTTTTCCCAAAGACGTAGAAAATTTAAAGCTCTGTTCTAAATTTTAGCATAGAAGATAGGAAAAGCTATACTAGGATTGTGAATATTTTCCATGAAGATAAAAAGTTCCACTTTAATTCTAATTTTCTCAATGAAGGGAAGAAAAGTTCCAATTCTCTTCTGAATTTTCTCTATGAAAAGAAATAAGTTACAGATAATTTCTATTTTTCCAGAGAAAATAAAAATTTTTCACTTCAGTTCAGATTTTTCTCGAAGAGATGAAAAAATTTCAAGTACTGTTCAAATTTTTCATAGAAGGTAGAAAAAGTTATACTTTGATCGGGAAAAGTTAGCTCAATCTGAATTTTACCGAAGAACTTACAGTTCAATTCTAATTTCTCCGGAGAAAATAAAAAGCTTCCACTTCAGTTCTTAATTTCCCAAAGACATAAAAAAATTTAAAGTTCTATTCTAAATTTTTCGGTAGAAGATAGAAAAAGTTATACCATAGTTGTGAATATTTTCCATGACGATAAAAAGTTCCACTTTAATTCTAAATTTTCTCAACGAAGTGAAGAAAAGTTCAAGTTCTCTACTGAATTTTCTCAATAAAAAAGAAATTAGTTACAGATCAATTCTAAATTTTTTCCAAAGAATAAAAAGGTTCCGCTTCAGTTCTGATTTTTCTCAAAGAGATGAAAAATTTAAAGTTATATTCCAAATATTTTGTAGAAGATAGAAAAAAGTTATAAATTGATTGTGAATATTCGCAATGAACATAAGGAGCTCCACTTTAATTTTAAATTTTCTCAAAGAAGTGTAAAAATGTCTAGGTTATGCGCGCGCGCGTAACCTAGCCTAAATTAACCTTAAAAATGAATAATATTCAACTTTATTAGAAATATATGCGCGAAATTCCCAACCTTCCTTCTTCCAAAGCAAAATTTCCGCTCACAAATTCCCCCGAAAAACCCTCCCACAGAAAATTCTCTCCTAGAAAAAAACCCCTCCACCGAGAATACCCCGGCATGTAACCTAGTCTAAATTAATTGAAAAAATTAGAATTGAACTGTAACTCTTCTTTGGTAAAATTCAGAATTGATCTATTTTCATCTCTTTGAGCAAAATCTGAACTGAAGCGGAAAATTTTTATTTCCTCTAGAAAAAATAGAATTTATTTGTAACTTATTTCTTTTTCATAGAGAAAATTCAGAAGAGAACTTGAACTTTTCTTCACATCGTTGAGAAAGTTTAGAATTAAAGTGGGACTTTTTATCTTCATGAAAAATATTCACAATTATAGTATAACTTTTCCTATCTTCTCTGGTAAAATTTAGAACTGAGCTTGAAATTTTTTCATGTCTTTGGAAAAAATCTCAGAATTAAAGCGGAGCTCCTGATCTTCATGGCGAAATATTCACGATCAAAGTGTAACTTTTCCTATCTTCTACAAAAAATTTGGAACAGACATTTAAATCTTTTCATCTCTTTGAGAAAAATCTGAACTGAAGTGGAACCTTTTATTTTCTCTGGAAAAAATAGAATTGATCTGTAACTTATTTCTTTTTCATAGAGAAAATTCAGAAGAGAACTTGAACTTTTCTTCACTTCGTTGAGAAAATTTACAATTAAAGTGGAACTTTTTATCTTCATGGAAAATATTCACAATCATAGTATAACTTTTCCTATCTTCTAAGTTAAATTTAGAACAGAGCTTTAAATTTTTTTATGTCTTTGGGAAGAATCAGAACTGAAGTGGAACCTTTTTATTTCTTGAAAAAAAAAATTAGAATTGATCTGTAACTAACATCTATTCATTGACAAAATTCTGAAGAAAACTTGAACATTTTTACACTTCATTGAGAAATTTAGAATTAAATAAATTTCTAAATAAATTTAGAATTAAAGTGGAGCTCCTTATCTTCATTACGAATATTTACAATCAATGTATAACTTTTTTCTATCTTCTACGAAAAAATTGGAACAGAACTTAAAATTTTTCATCTCTTTGAGAAAAATCAGAACTGAAGCTGAACCTTTTTATATTCTTTGGAAAAAAATAGAATTGATCTGTAACTAATTTCTTTTTCATTGAGAAAATTTAGAATTAAAGTGGAACTTTTTATCTTCATGGAAAATATTCACAACTATGGTATAACTTTTTCTATCTTCTACTGAAAAATTAAGAATAGAAGTTTAAATTTTTTATGTCTTTGGAAAATTAAGAACTGAAGTGGAAGCTTTTTATTTTCTCTTAAGAAATTAGAATTGAACAGTAAGTTCTTTGGTGAAATTCAGAATTGAGCTAACTTTTCACGATCAAGGTATAACTTTTTCTATCTTCTATGAAAAATTTTGAACAGTAATTTAAATTTTTTCATCTCTTTGAGAAAAATATGAACTGAAGTGGAAAAATTTTGATTTTATCTGGAAAAATAGAATTGATCTGTAACTTGTTTCTTTTCATAGAGAAAATTCAGAAGAGAATTTGAAATTTTCTTCCCTTTCATAATTAGAATTAAAGTGGAACTTTTTATCTTCATGGAAAATAATCACAATCATAGCATAACTTTTCCTATCTTCTACGCTAAAATTTAGAAGAGAGCTTTAAATTTTTTTATGTCTTTGGGAAAAATCTCAGAATTAAAGTTGAGCTCCTTATCTTCATGGTAAAATATTCAAGATCAATGTATAACTTTTTCTATCTTCTAAAAAAAATTTGGAGAACTTTAAACTTATGTCTTTGGGGGAAAATCTGAACTGAAGTGGAACCTTTTTATTTTCTCTGGAAAAAATAGAATTGATCTGTAACTTATTTCTTTTTCATAGAGAAAATTCAGAAGAGAACTTAAACTTTTCCTACCATCGTTGAGAAAATTTATAGTTAAAATGGAACTTTTTATCTTCATGGAAAATATTCACAATCATAGTATATAACTTTTCCTGTCTTCTACGGAAAAATTTAGAACAGAGCTTTAAATTTTTTATGTCTTTAGGAAAAATCAGAACTCAAGTGGAACCTTATTATTTCTTGAAAAAAATTAGAATTGATCTGTAACTAATTTCTTTTTCATTGAGAACATTCAGAAGAATAGCTGTCCTTAACCATTACGAGATAGCAAGACCTGTAAATTAAGTATCTATAAATCTATTTGTGGGTACCATTTGTTCAGAATTAACTATGTTATTTTGGTAGAACTAAACAATTTTAGTAGTCTTTAGCCATTACGTGATAGCCAGACCTGTAAATTAAGGATCTATAAACCCCTTTGTGGTTACCATTTGTTCAGAATTAACTATATTTTTTGCTAGAAATAAACATTTTTACTGTCTTTATTAAGGATCTATCGTAAAGTAATGTTGGGAGTGAAAAAAGATTAGTACTTCAACTTGTAGAATGGGTTTAGGAGGAATATTAAGAAAAGAACTTGTTCTGAAATAATATAATAAAGGCCTTTCGAAAATATTGCTTGGTGTTGGGGTATGCAAAAAGTCGTCAAGTAATGTTGGGAGTGAAAAAATATGAGTACTTCAAATTGTAAAACAGGTTTAGGAGGAATATTAGGAATGATATTGTTCTTAAATAATATAATAAAGCCTATTGAAAAGTATTTGCTTGGTGTTGGGGTATACAAAAAGTCGTAAAGTAATGTTGGGAGTGAAAAAGATGAGTACTTCAACTTGTAAAACAGGTTTAGGAGGAATATTAAGAAAGGAAATTGTTCTGAAATAATATAATAGCCTTTTGAAAAGTATTGCTTGATGTTGGGGTATGCAAAAAGTTGTACAGTAATGTTGGGAGTGAAAAAAAGATGAGTACTTAAACTTGTAAAATGGGTTTTAGGAGGAATATTACGAAAAGACCTTGTTCTGGAATAATAAAATAAAGCCTTTTGAAAAGTATTGCTTGGTGTTGGGGTATGCAAAAGTCGTAAAGTAAGGTTGGGAGTGAAAAAAGATGAGTACTTCAACTTGTAGAACAGGTTTAGGTGGAATATTAAGAAAGGAACTTGTTCTGAAAAGATATAATAAAGCATTTGAAAAGTATTGCTTAGTGTTGGGGCATACAAAAAGTCGTAAAGTAATGTTGAGAGTGAGCAAGATGAGTACTTCAACTTGTAAGATGGGTTTAGGAGGAATATTAAGAAAAGAAGTTGTTCTGAAATAATATCCAGTTAAGGAGGAATATTAAGAAAAGAAGTTGTTCTGAAAGTTTCTACGACAACGCCTTCAATAAAAAACCTTATATGCCCCCAGGGGATAACTTACAACCCTCGCCCTGAGGGCTGGGAGGGGGGTTGTCATCCTCACAGACCTAATTTCCAGAAATTTCTACTACGTTGAACAAAATGGCTATCTGAAAGTTTTGATTGGATGTGTTTGAGGGAATGGTGGGCGTGAGAGGGGTTAGTTACCGTCCAATCACTTTCAACTATTAAAAAGGGCACTAGCCCTCTCAATTTCCAATTGAATGAGCCCCTTTTGAAGTTTTTACGACAACTCTATCATTAAAATCTTTATATGCCCCCAGGGCATAACTTACAACCTCCGCCCTGGGGACTCTTTGGGGTTTGTCATCCTTAAATATATAATTTCCAGAACTTTCAACTACGTTGAACAAAATGGTTATCTCTAAACTTTGATTGAATGTGTTTGGGGAAATGGGGGGCGTTAGAGGGGGGGGTTAATTACTCTGCACTCATTTCGACTATTAAAAAGGGCTATTTCAATTTCCAATCAAGTGAGCCCCTTTTGAAATTTCTACAACAACTTTCTATATAAACCTTATATGCCCCCGGGGCATAATTTACAACCCTTGCACTGAAAGCTCTGATGGGGTTATCATCCTAAAAGACCTAATTTCTAGAACTTTCGAATACGTTGAACAAAATGGATATCTCAAAATTTTGATTGGATGTGTTTGGGGAAATAGTGGGCATGAGAGGGGGGTTAGTTGCCCTTCAATCACTTTCGACTATTAAAAGGGCAATAGCCCTTTCAATTTTCAATTGAATGAGCCGTTTTGAAATATAAAATTTGGAATGTAGTTGGAGCCACCGCCAAAAGATTCTCCTAAGGAGGGGGAGCATCCTACAAGCGGGACGTGCGTTGTATTTTTGTTTTGTTTTTATTTGTGTTGTAGTATGCCCCGGAGAGTAACCTGTTGTATTTGATTGCCTTAATTCATTTTTAGTTGGTATAAAAAGGAATTTTTTTCTGTTTTGAAAAGGGAGCCTATAGTTAGGATGATGAAAATATTATATTGGATTAATTTAGTTTTTTAAATTTCAGAGATATAAAGGAGGAGAAAATAGAAGAAGAGAAGTTTTTTTTGGTGGTTGTAGTTTGGTTGAAGTTTGTAATTTTGCTGAATTTATTTTTTAATAGATAAAAAAAGGTAGATGAAGGGTAAAAGGGAAAATATGGAAAAAGGGAAGGGAAAAAAAATGAAAATATAGGATAAAAATACAGAAAATGATAATGAAGGCTAATAATAAATTTTGAGCATGTTAATTATGTATAGTAGCAGAGTGTGTTTTTATCAATATTGTTTGGATAAAAAAATTTAAAAAAATAAATGTCGTTTTTAAATTAGTGTAGGTGACATTAAAGTTTTAAAATTATGTGAAAAAGATTATTATTTCACCGAGAGGAGAGGAGGTGGATTTTAAAAATATATTTTAAATTTAAAAAAAAGAGCCGTTTTGAATGTTTTTACAACATCTATTTCAAGAAAGACCTTACATGCTCCCAGGGCATAAATTAAAACCTTGCCCTGAGGGTTGTGGGGGGATGGGTTGTCATTCTTAAAGACCTAATTTCCAAAACTTTCAAATGCGTTGAATAAAATGGCTATCTAAAAATTTTGATTGGATGTCTTTGGAGAAAAGGTGGGCGTGAGAAGGGGGTTAGTTGCCTTTACATCACTTTCGACTATTAAAAAGGGCACTAGCCCTTGAATTTCCAATCGAATGGGCCATTTTTCAAGTTTCTACGACAAACATTTCAATAAAAACCTTATATGTCCCCAGGGCATAACTTATAACCCTTGCCCTGAAGACTGTGGTGGGAGTGTCCTGCTCAGGTATAATTTCCTGAACTTTAAGCTGCGTGGAACAAAAAGACTATCTAAAAATTTTGATTGGATATGTTTGGGGAAATGGTGGGCGTGGAAGGGGTATTAGTTGCCTTCCAATCACTTTCAACTATTAAAAAGGGCACTAGCCATTTCAATTTCCAATCCAATGAGCCCTTTTTGAAGTTTCTACGACAACACGTTCAGTAAAAACCTTATATACCCCCAGGGCATAACTTACAACCCTTGCCCTGAGGGCTTTGGGGGAATTTCCTCCTCAAAAACATAATTTCTATCTGGAAATCCACAACACTGAATAAAATGGCTATCTTAAAATTTTGATTGGATGCGTTTGAGGAAAAGGTGGGCGAGAGAGGGGGGCTAGTTGCCCTCAAATCACTTTTGACTATTAAAAAGGGCACTAGACCTTTGAATTTCCAATCGAATGAGCCCTTTTTCAAGTTTCTACGACAAAGATTTCAATAAAAACTTATATGTCCCCAGGGCATAACTTATAACCCTTGCTCTGAAGACTTTGAGGGGAGTGTCCTGCTCAAAGGTATAATTTCCTGAACTTTAACTGCGTGGAATAAAATAGCTATTTCAAAATTTTGATTGGATGTGTTTGGGGAAATGGTGGGCGTGGAAGGGGTGTTAGTTGCCTTCCGATTACTTTCGACTATTAAAAAGGGCACAAGCCATTTCAATTTCTAATCGAACGAGCCCTTTTTGAAATTTCTATGACAAGGCTTTCTGTAAAAACTTTATATGCCCCCAGGGCATAACTTACAATCCTTGTCCTGAGGGCTGTGAGGGGGTTGTCATCCTCAAAGACCTAATTTCCAGAACTTTAAACTACGTTGAACAGAATGGCTATCTCAAAATTTTATTGGATGTGTTTGGGGAAAAGGTGGGCGTGAGAGGGGGTTAGTTACCGTCCAATCAACTAGCATTTTTATACATAAAAAATAAATAACTTTTCGGGTTGTCCACAAAATAATGAACTTCCGTATTATTCACTAGATTAATTCAGAGAGAGTTCACTGACAAAGTTCATTCAAAGTCTTGATGTAAATTCCCTTCTTTAATGTTGCCCAAAAGTAAAACAAATTTCCAATGAAGGTGGCAAAGCCTTCCGTGTCTTCTAATTGCAAACGAAATGTTGAGTTTATAGTTGTTCACTTGGATGGTCACATTTCCCCGTATATACGACGTATTTTCGACGTAACACCTGTTGTACCTGTTTTTTTTTTTACTGTCTAAATAAATGGATTTATACCCATTTGAAAATTCATTTTTTCGTCATAGAACGACAGTGTGGTCTAAGAAAAGAATACCTAGTTTAAGGCGTTACATCGAAAATTACCCAGTATGAAGAATAACTCCTTATAATCCCCACATTATTTTTCTTTCTATGAAATTACACCTTCTTCTTTTCAAATTAAAACAAAATAATAATTATAAAAAATATACGGATAGCATAAATAATATCAAACAATAACAACGAACCTAATAACAAGTCAATGTAGCAATACTTTCAAAGAAGAATAAAGTGAGTAAGACAAAGAAAAAAGCACCCAAAATATGTTACCTGAGTATTAGGGTTCACAAATTGGGTCCTTGCATATCTTGTAAGCATATTTAGTATGAGGACCTGACCCCATTCTTCAACATCAACAATGAGATTACATAGTTTCCTGTAGTTTTTGTGAATCAAGTCAGTTCTTTCTGGGCAAACCTAGAAAAAGAATGTTTACTAGTGATATACTTTAGACAAAGGATTCGACTAAAGTCGATACACAATTATCAGTATCGATACAATGCACTCAGATACAATATGAAAAGTAATTCTTACAATTGCTAAAAGCATTTTGGCTAGAGGATATTCAATTGAATGAAATCGACAAACCTTCAGTTCCCTAAGGAAGATCCTTGCGTTCATTTGAAGAAATTATTCAAAAACTTTCTTGTATTCAAGACCTTCAGGGAAAAAAAAGCTATAAAAAAAAATTGGAGGTGATCTTACTTACTTAAAACCAATATAAAAAAGAAATAATTTGGTTTTTTTAGTTTAACCTTTTGTATTTTGTTTTTAGCCCTTTTAATTAAATTTTGACAGACTAAAAAGTGAGGTTAGTTCAATAAGCCCTTTGAATAGTAAACTTCTAACCTTTGGAAAATTAAACACCAAGTTCAGCTCAAGTACGTTATGAACATATTCATTCAAAATTTCCACAAAATTATGAATAAATTCAAGTTAGCAAAGGTTGTTATCACCAAGATCAACATAAATGCAAAGTAAAGCCCAAGAGATCTGACTAGGGATAGAGAGGAACGTGCATCAAAGGATTTTCTCAAAAGGAGCCAAATATGTTATTACCCACTGGTCTATCTGTGAGAGTTGCTAGCGTAATTGATTGGTGGACTCGTTTCAACTATAGCTGTTAGTTTGATGAGTAACCTTTCGTGGCAAACTCTGACAAGATATACCACGCCCCATAATCGTGCCATGGAAGAATGGGAGCTTTTTGTGGCAAAAATATGAACTGATAACTGTCGTTCACCTATTTATCGAAAATCTAGCTTTTTTTCAACTATAAGACGTTTGGATTTTTACAGAATAAAAAGTGTTGTTAAAAAGAAACAATTCATTTTTTCTTTTTGTTTTTCACTGTTCAACGTGGCCAAGCTGACGAAAACATGATCATGACCCAAAAACCTTAAACTAAAACAACGTTAAAACAACCACAAGAACATCTTAGAAAATCATACTTTTAAGGAATGAACATACCACAGAGGGGAAATTGGCTTTATTTTGATGGTTTTGGTGCTTTAAGCACTAGGTGTACATAAGAGTAAAGTACATAATTAATATCTTTTCTTTTTTTTTTTTTTTTTTGGCAATGGCCCTTGATAGCCAAATATTCGGTGACTAATGTCCATCCAATAGTGAAGAAATTAACAGCACCATGGTTCTCAAATTCTGTTCATCAGACATGTACAAACAAATTCAAATAAAAAAAGTTAAAACAAAGAGAAACTTTTGTTTTTCAGATTTAAAGTTAAAAATAATGTTAGGCTAACCATCTTCTTTACAGATACTCTTTTATAAGATAAGATATGAGATAAGATATCTATTTCAAAAAACGTCTATCACAAGCCCCAAAGGACCGAATTCGCATTTCGGAGTCATAAAACCAAAAAATAGAAAATCATAAAAAAAAATATACAACAATTAAAAAACTGGCAAATCAATGCCAAAAACAACAATATCAAAATGGCAAAAACCATTCATTAGTCTAAAAAATTAAGCGGCAAAATGTCAGAAACTGAAAAAGGTAAAAACAATAAAACAGTGAAATAAAATTAGCGTTAAAAAGGTTTAAAAGATAACATATAAAAAGGGAGAGGAAACAAAGAAAAATCGAACGAACATAAAACTTGGGTATCATCAGTACCAAAAAAAAGAAAAAGAAAGAAAAGGAAAACTAGAAGTTTATTTTATCCGTAATAAAGGGTACAAAGGTTTTTTCACTCCTGGAGGTCAAGCAACGGATAGAAGACAAGATAGGAACGGGTTCAGAAACAGCACGTGGCTGGCGGTGTCTGGACGGGGAGTGTCTTTTGGAGAAAATTTTTTCCGTGCGAGGGTTTATTATTGCATTTTTTGCAAAACGGAGGCACAACATTCCTCTCTCCTCTGCTTTTTTTTGCTTTTTTTTAGAAGGAGCGAGTATGGTACCTTACCTTCTTTAAGAGATTATTCTCAGGGCTCTTTTTTGAATGGATTCAATTTTTTCTGATTCATCACGGGAGATACCAGGATGCCAAACTGGACAATCATATTCAAGATACGGGAGGACAAAGGAAGTATAGATCCTTAAGGAATGGGATGGGGGGACATTAAATTTATTAAAGAGCTTAAGGAGAGACATGGACGCATTAGCTCAATGGACAATATTGTTATCGTGGATATCCCACTTTAAATTACTTGTGATCTATTTGATGAAAGAGAGAGGCCACCAATTTAACCAGGAAAGAATCAATATTGAAATCAGTAATAAGTTTCTCAACTAAAATATTGTGATAAACAAGGTCAAATGCTTTTTGAAGGTCAATGGAAATTAAATTTAGCCAGCAATTGTGGTTTTCGAGAATTTTCCCAATTGAGTCAATAAGAAAAACAATGTAATGGGAAGTAGAAATGGATTTGATATTCCCGAATTGTCTCAGGTCAGTGAGAGGTAGGATTTTTTCCTTTAGCCAGTCTACAAGGAATCCTTCATATAGTTTAGAGAATATAGGAGTGAGTGAAATGGGACGAATACCTTCAAAACCAGGTTTTCCGTCTTTCTTTTTAAGGGGGTTAAGAAACCTTGTTTCCAAATTTGTGGATATTGGCCATACTCAGTAATTTCATTGAAAATATCAGATAAGGGCTTTGAAGGAAATCACTGAAAGCAATAATCAGAGGAAAAGGGATATCTAAGAGCAGACACTTGTTTTTGGTAGTTTCCCAATTCTTCTTTCGATCTCAGACGGAGATATGGAGGGGAGAGCAGGTGGAAGATCATCAGTAGGTATTTGAAAAGACAATGCCGGAAGGCTCTTGACAATGGAAGCAAGGAGCTTGTTAAGATTATTAGCAGTAACTTCTGGGGATTCAGGTAGGATGAAATCCAAATTCTTTGTTATTCAGTTAATTCTAAGAAAAAAAAAACAATGAGCAGCCTTTTGTAGTGTGGCCATTTTTAGTATAAACATGGTGGCCATTTCTGCATCTTTTTTTCTTGCCTGATCAAAAGCCATGACTAAAAAGCCTTCCCACCAACATTACAGGCGACCATCTTTTCGTTTTTTACATGCCAGCTTTAAAACAATATTAGGCTAGTCAAATACTTTAAAGACATTCTTTTTGATAGGTGCTAAATAAATTTTAAAATAACAAAAATTCATAAGTGGCCATTTACATTATGGCTGTTTGTATTGGTGGTTTGGGTGTTTCATTACCATTTTAAAAAATTGGTGGTCTTTTTTTCTTGTTGAGCCTTCTCATTTCCATAACTAGAGAGCCTTGCCACCTAATTCGAGGACAATCTATTTTTCGTTTTTCAGATTCTGTTTTCAGTATAACATTAGAATTAGACTAAACAGCTATTTTACTAACACCGTTTTTCTAAAGTGACTTATTAATAAACCATTTTAAATAGATCTTACAATTAAAAAACAATTCATATGTGGGCATTTTTGCGTGGACCATTTTAGCATTTTCGCTGTGGCCATGTTAGCGTGGACTTGGTAGTTACTTTTCATTTTTAATTCTTACCTAGTCAAATACCATAGCGGCTGAGCCTTTCAACCCAGTTCCAGGAAGACCTGTTTTTGTTTTTCAGATATTAGTTGAAGAATAATGTTAGAATAGTCAAATACTTTAAAGACACCCTTTTTATTAGTTATTAAATAAACCCTAAGCACAAAATAAATCAAAAGTGGGTATTTCTAGCGTGGAACTTGGCAATTATATTACTAGTTCCAAAAATATTCATCATTTTTCTAGCCTGATTTAATGCCAGAAGTAAAGAGCCTCCCCACCCGCTTCGGAGACGACCCACCTCAGTTCAAGAAAACGAATTAGGCAAATCAGCTACTTTACAGAGTCCATTTTCTTAGTTGTTCAATACACTCTAAAACTAACAAAAATTTAAAAATCTTGATTTGTACTGTGGCTATTTGAGCTGTGTATTTAGCTGATATTTCACCAAACATCAAAAACAAGAAGAACAATATTGAATTCTTTTGGTAAGACAGTGGAAATTAAGAACGAAAAGAATTCCCTATCGTTCTTCTTGTTTTGATGTTTGGAACGGAAAGGCAGTGCGGTCTTCGTCACTATTTAGATGTCACCGTTTGACGCAGATATTTCATCTTTCTGTTTCTTATCCGCTCAAAGTCCAAGACTGGGTGACATTATGGTAAGAGTGGCTAGTTATATTGCGGCCAATTTTAAAGTACATTTGTCAGCTTATTTAAAGTTCACACAAAATTGTCCATCTTTCTTTTTACCTGGTCAAAAGCCATGACTGCAGAACCAATAACCAACGTAGC
Source organism: Artemia sinica (assembly GCA_027921565.1). NCBI lineage: Eukaryota > Metazoa > Arthropoda > Branchiopoda > Anostraca > Artemiidae > Artemia > Artemia sinica. Next base: position 14,265,110 of record CM051269.1, on the reverse strand, counting down.
TTTGTCCATGAGTAGTTTCTCAATAACGGCTACCAGTTCATCTTTCTGCTCTGGGTCTAAACTATACAATTTAGGTATGGAATGAGCTGCCGTCTTTCTAACATATGGTGACATATCCGCGGCTGATTCTTTTATGGCGAGCATCACAATTGGCGCAATAACTGGCACACGAATGCTCGACAACACACGCAATGCACTAGCACGAATCAGCTGATTCGGATCCTAAAATAAAGCAAAAAACATATGACTTATATAAATCGAAATAAATAGATTATATAAAACAATTTAATCAATAGAAACAGTGATGATAATTAGTAATTTGAAATTGACATAGTGCAACTTATGCTTATCAATTTATAACAAGGTAGAGAGAGAGGAAGAAATCGATGGGTCTCAATTATTATAATAATTATATCTGCTAAATTATTATAATATCATTTTATCATGACAATAATTATGATGTGTAAAAACAATATAAAATGATAAGAATAATGACGTAGATAATTTCGGAAACCAGTTTTACTACTGGTGACGGTCACTACATAAGTGACCGAAATATCCAGTATTTTTGTGAAATTTTATCACTGTTTCTGAAATTTATCACTGTCTATTAAAAGGATTTTATCCCTATCTGAACTTTTATTTATGATAATAATAATAATATAAAAAATAATAGCTATTAATGCTACTATTACAACTCAGTTTAACATCAAACTGCTTGAGGCCAACACAGCTGCACGCACTACATTTATCAATACAAAACTAATCAATTAATCAATACAAAACTTCACTCTTTATTCCCTCTCAAGAAATTCCGATTTCCTTTAAATCCTTTCTTATGCCCTCTTCTCACCGCATTCTGGGACGACATACTTTTTGTTTGCTCCCAGATGAATGGTCAAAAAGAACAATCTTTGGCAATCTGTCATCCCTCATCCGTAAAACATGTCATTGCCGTCTTAACCTTTCTTTTATTACAGTCCTAGAACTGCTTGTTTCTTGTGTCATAGTGCTTTTTTATACTGCTAGTTGTCCAACGGGTGGGCAAAACTATCCATAGACAATAAAACATTGATCTAATCTTCCTCTGCCTTTCAAAGCGCCCACGTTTCAGAGCCATGCTTCACCACTGTCAATACCGTGGCCTCGATTGCCTTAGCCTTGGTTTGTAGATTTACGTTCCTATTCTCCCAAGTATATTTTCAGCTTCTTATTCTCCCAAACATTCTTCGACTATTCTTCTTCTTGTATCTTCACAGCGTACACCATTTTTCCTAATAATACAAAACAGGTAAGCAAGGCAATATACTTGATAGTAGTAATCAAGGTACTACTTTGCCGCCTTTATGTTCCATCCTGTTTTATTTGCGGCCTACAGGTCATCACACTCTTTGCCAAGAGGAATGACGCAGTTTCAAAGTTCACTGCCTTTTTGGTGATAAGCTCAAAAAAAAACCTGCACGTCTTGTTTCATTGTTATGCAATTATTTTTTGTATATATTTAGATCCATATTTGATTCTCCATCAGTTTCGAATCGTTTATATTCGAGATTACAGGCATTTTTTGTAAAAAAAAGCATTTACATAGAAAAATGGATAATTCTATGCAATTTTTGGTGAGTAAAAATATTCTCATTATTAAAAAGAAATTGTCATTAAGTTAAGGAAGAAATTCTTTCCTTACACTAGAACTAAGGGATACTTATACACTTAGAAGCCTGTTGTTTTTTTAGGAGCTGAAAAAAAAAACCTCTAATTCTCTTATAGGTTGAAATTTACGGTGTGATTTTTTATCGGGATCAATGGGTCTTTTAGATGTTTTTTTGAAAAAAAAAAGTGCTCAGCTTTCGATCGGTAATTTGGGATTAGAATAAAATGTTGATTTTTTAATGTATTAATTGTTACAAAAGCTTCCTTTTTATCAAGATCAATGACCCTTTTTTTTAGGGGGTGTTTTTGAAAATACTTCCAGGCCAGTCTGCAAAAAAAAAAAAAAAAAAAAAAAAAAAAAAAAAAAAAAAAAAAAAAAAAAAATGTCTTGTCATTAAGTTAAGGAAGAAATTCTTTCCTTATTCTTTCCTTGTGGTTACCTCTTTTAAAAATATATTAATTGTTACAAAAGCTTCCTTTTTATCAAGATCAGTGGCTTTTTTTAGGAATGTTTTTGAAAATACTTCCAGGCCAGTCTGCATTTACGGTGTGATTTTTTATCAAGATCAGTGGCCTTTTTAGGGATGTTTTTGAAAAAGTGCTTAGCTTTCGATCGGTAAATTGGGATTAGAATAAAATGTTGATTCTTTTAATGTATTAATTGTTACAAGACCCTTTTTTTAGGGGTGTTTTTGAAAATACTTCCAGGCCAGTCTGCAAAAAAAAAAAAAATGTCTTGTCATTAAGTTAAGGAAGAAATTCTTTCCTTATTCTTTCCTTGTGGTTACCTCTTTTAAAAATATATTATTTGTTACAAAAGCTTCCTTTTTATCAAGATCACTGGCTTTCTTTTTAGGAATGTTTTTGAAAATACTTCCAGGCCAGTCTGCATTTACGGTGTGATTTTTTTTTTATCAAGATTAGTGGCCTTTTTAGGGATGTTTTTGAAAAAAGTGCTTAGCTTTCGACCGGTAAATTGGGATTAGAATAAAATGTTGATTCTTTTAATGTATTAATTGTTACAAAAGCTTCCTTTTTATTACAGTGTGATTTTTTTTTTTATCACGATCAGTGGTTTTTTAGGGATGTTTTTTTTTGAAAATATTTCCTGGCCAGTCTGTGTTGAAGAATCTCTTCCTCAAAAATAAAATTTTGTTACCTTATAACCCTATTTAATAAATAACATTGTTAGCTTAGCTATACGGAAGTACTTGACTGTCACATGCAATTCTTCTCCATATTGTTTAATAAGGAACGCAAATACTGCTTTTTAAGTTTGAATTTACAAATACAGTCACGGAAGCATGGACCTAGGGGGGGGGGGAGGAGCAGTTTATAAAAGGCCCTCCATCCCACAATCAAAACCCTGATTTTGAAATCAAGATGTTTTTTTTTACACTACTTTAAATGTCTAACATAAACTGAATTATTTTCCAAAAACTCAAAATGCATTTTTGCTACATGCTAAATTTTTTTGTCTTTTTTTTTTTAAAGGAAGAAGAGACGTGCAATAATCCCCCTTCTTCTGAGAAGAAAGCTAGATATGGCGAACCTTCATTAATACAGCCCACAAGAGCGTCTGTTATCAAATTCGCTAGAAAAGTTACACGTGATTTGGACCATGCATCGAGCACTCAACTTATAGTGACAGAACCCTCTGACTCCCGCGTTGACTCCATGGCAAACCCTCCTCAAGTATTACAAAGGAGTTCAGATATAGAAGTCCAATCAGAATTTGTAAGTATATACATAATTTTTTTTTTCTATCTCTATTTTCAAAAATAAGACAAAATTTTCTCAGGCGCATAGCTTTTTAAAAACTTAAAATTTGTTTCTAAGCTATTTAATTTTCTTTCATTAACCAAATTAGCTGGTGTATATAAAGGAATGCTTATCATGCATTTCTAAATATAAAAAAAAAAAAACTTACCAAGATCCCATCGCTTTTAATCTACTTTTAATTCTAAATGCCTTAAACAGGTATAATTGCACTAAAACCATTTTCGCTTTATCAAAGATCCCATCGCTTTTAATCTACTTTGAATTCTAAATGTCTTAAACAGGTATAATTGCACTAAAACCATTTTCGCTTTATCAAAGATCCCATCGCTTTTAATCTACTTTGAATTCTAAATGCCTTAAACATGCAAAAGAAAATTTTATTATTTTTGAAACAACTCAGGCAAATAATTGTCTTTTTGAAAGGTTCAAGAAAAAGAATTTGAGACTGTTCTATTTGAAGTGTTGTGAAGGCCGATACCTCCTCCAACTCGGAAAGGATATCGATCCTCCTACCTCGAAGGAAGCCCCCGGTTCCCAAGGGTTCTCCCTGGGGGGTTTGGGGGAGGGGGGGGGGGGGTAACTTTTAAGTAAAAAAAAAAAAAAAAAAAAAAAAAAAAAAAAAAAAAAAAAAAAAAAAAAAAACAATTCAAAATAGAACTAGATCTTAACTAACAATTGTTAGTGGTAGTGTTACAATTGTTACCATGTAGAACTACAGAATGATTTAAAACTGTATTAAAAGTTCAGAAACACATCTATACTATTTGCTAACAAACAGGGGTTCAGTTACATGGGGTCGGTGGTCGTTATAATACAAAAGTTCTATTTGAATAGTGTTGTGAAGGCTGATACCCCCTCCAACTCGGAAAGGCTATCGATCCTCCTACCTCGAAGGAAGCCCCCGGTTCCCAAGGGTTCTCCCTGGGAGGGGTTTGTGGGGGAGGGGGGGGGGGCTCTAAAAAGGACCATCCAACATTTTAACTGTTGATATGGACGGAGAAAAAAGTTCTTCTCTCTTACAAGTATTTTTTTTAGCCCAGGTCGAAAAAATCCATTAGCAAAAGACAGAGGAAAATACGGATTATTGAGAAAGTAGCACCACCAAGCTCCGACATATGGAGTTCGTTTCCTTTAACTGAAGCCGAGGAGCAACTGCTCGTACAACATACTGCATCAGTCGAACAATGGTCAAATTTCATCGACAGTTATAATGAAGAGGCTCAAAGAATCGAATTGGACTCATATTTTGCGTTTTTATTTAAAAAAAAAATTTGGAATAAAACCATTAATTTTTTCTATCATTCTCTTGTTCTAACTTACCCTTCTAATAAGAATAAGACTACATTTTCCCGACAAAAAAAAAAATATATTTTTTTTTTAACATGTTCAGTTGACATTATGAAAGACATAAGGCAATGTAACTTTTTTCTTCTTTTAATTGTTCAGGTGGTGGGACAATGACTATGAGAAACTGACAAAAGTTTATTAACTATAAAAAAAAAAATAATGATTATTTTACATAAAAAATAAAAAAAAAACTTTTTTTTTTCTACAGATTAAAAATATAGCACCCCCAGCGGCACCATTGAGTGATGATGCAAGTATATTTACAGAACCAATTCTGTCACCACCAGCAGAGTTCAGGGATGAACCTACACTGGTTCTAGAGAATATGGAGTGGCATGAGGGGTTCCTTAATGATGTTTTTGGGGAAATGGCCAGCCTGGAGGACTTAACTTGTGATATTGACATGCTTGAGGACCCAGAGTGGGCAGATAGTTTCATGCGTGAATATTTAGATGATGATGCTACATGTAAATCTGAACTGGGTCCTCATTACGAAATTCTATCAGAGGACAATGCAGCCTGGCTTGACCAATTGTCCCCAAACACCTTGGAATATGTGCTAGGGGACCTCATGTCACATCCCTCCAATGTGATTGAACAAACAGGGTCAGGACATCAAAACAGTACTACGTCCCCGGAATTGCCTGATTTTTATCTGTTAGAATCTGCTCTAGGTCATTTGCAAACATACAGGGTAGATTTTAGCCTTCCCGAGGAAAACGCTGGCATTATTTTAACTGACCCCGTGAAAAATCTCCATAGCTATATCGACAAAATTCGAGCACTTATTGATATTCAGATCCAGAAATGGGGAGGTCAGGGGGGAATTAAAGCATCAGTCAACCAAAAAGTTTATTTACAAAAGGGGACATCTGGGGACATTTTTTATTTTCATTTTTCGACGGGGAACCAGACTTTTTACCCAGGTCTAAACGATTTTGAAGACAACTTTTTCAACTGGGTAAATAAACTAATTTCAACTTTGGATACATTTAATGAGAGGGGGAGTGGTTCCACCATTTTATACATTGAACGAATGGATCTGAATCTCAGTAGATTTAAAAAAAACTTTATTTTAAGGGGAGCGGGTAATCTAAAAATAAAATGCCACCCGGATTTGTCGACTACAGGAGGAGTTCAGGGTTTCAGATTTGACACTGGACTTCAATGCTTTAAGTATGCATTTTTAGCGGCGGCCCATAAGACATTATATAATGAGTCAACAATGAAAAATCTTGACAAACTTGCACGTAACGGCGGGAAAATTTCCCTAAAGTAAATTTTGATTGTTTAGAGGGAAAATATCCGGTGTCCTTTAAAGAAATAAGCATATTCGAGAAAGCAAATGAAAATCTTGGGGTGGGGGTAGTTGTTCTCCAGTACGACACAGAATTTGTAGATGGGGGAAAAAACCGAATAAAAAAGGGGTTTTGTACTCAGTGAGGACACCGATTGTGGAAAATGTTAAAAATTTTGTATGGGTTATTTACCAGCCTCCCAAAGATGTAAATTCTTATGGTCATTTTTTCCCCGTTACGGCGATAAGTCGACTCCTCTGTCAAGGTGCGAAGAAAGGTGAACGTTTCTATTGCCCCATGTGCCTCTCCCCATTTAGATCCGAGCGAACGTTTTCAGATCACATGGGGCATTGCAAAATTCACGGAAATCAAAGAATAGAAATGCCGGCAGAAGGCAAAGACATTTTACAATTTAAAAATTTTCAAAATTCTCTTCTGCAATCTGATAAAGTGTCTTTGGATTGTGAAACAAGACTGGTTGAGGTATCAGACCCATCAAGGCCAAATATAGTCAAGGAACACAAACTAGTTGCGTGTTCCTACGCACATGCCCGTCGCGACGCCAACAATAAAATGCTATTGGAAGAGTTTTTTTGACTATGGACGAGGAGGGCAGTATGGAAAAGCTATTGGTTTCTTTAATAAAAACGGCAAACAGGGCAATTTCACGATTACGTCATACTAATTATCCGATGACAATGTCGGATAAAGAGCAACTGGCGTTGGAAAAGGGGACAATTTGCTGGGTGTGTAGGGGTGCCCTTGCCCCAAAAGACGCGGTGCAGGACCACAATCACCTTATTGACCCCAATTCAACGGGAAAAAGTAACTTTCGGGGGTGGGCTCACAATTCATGTAATTTAAAAATTAAACAACAACTTTTTCTACCGGTTTTTATACATAACTCTAACTACGATCTGAAGTTTGTGCTACCTGCATTGGCACATCTTCAAAGAAATCGAACAGTGGATGATGATGATGCATGGGTGATAGACAGCTTTACGTACAAAATCATACCTAAATCCGCAGAAAAGTTGCTTGTTTTGGAATTTATGTGGAAATTTGTTGAAGCCGGTGTGAGTACACGAATAAAATTCGCTTTTTAGATTCCTACAGTTTTTTTCCCAAATCATTGAGCGAATTAATTCAAGTGCAGAAAAACGATGACGGCTGCAACGCTTTCCCCCTCTCAAGCAACAATTTCCAAATGATTTATATGATTTGTTAACGGTCAAGGGCATCTATCCTTATGATTATTATTGTTCCATGTCGAGATTCGCCGAGGAGACTATTCCTTGTATTGAATCGTTTTACGACAGTCTTCACGATCGTAGTTGCACCCCCGAGGAATACAGTTTTGCTAAAAAAGTTTGGGCAGCGGGAGGGTGTAAAAATGGATTTGACTACTGCAAGCTGTATTTGTCGAGTGACGTGTTAACTTTGTTAGACATTATGTGTAAAAATACGGATAAAATCTATGAGGAGTTTAATCTTGATTTGGGCTATTATTTTTCTTCGCCTCATCTAGTGATGGACCTCATCCTGAAAATTAGTGGGGAAAAAATCGGGCTAATCACTGACATTGATCAGCATCTGTTCATCGAGAGGTCAATGAGGGGGGTTTTTGTTTTTCACGGAGACCGTATCTTGGAAACTGATCCTACGGGGGAGAAGACGGGGACAAAATCAAATGCAGTTTTCCTCGATATGAATTCTCTCTACCCCTCGGCCATGTCCCATTATGCACTACCTTGCGGCGACTATAAATGGCTCAATGACCCTCAAGCTCCCCATTTCCCCAACATTGACAGTGGTGTTGAGGAGAATGGACCGGTTGGATGGTTTTTTGAAATTGATGGAGAGATACCAGTCGAGCTTCACGATTCAGTAAAGGATTTTGTTTTCCCGTGTATCAATAGACCTGTGACTAAGGACTCTTTGAGTCCTCGCAATAGGCGTTTAGTCGAGGTGGACGGATTGCATTGGGCGCCTTCAAAACAAAAACTTATTGCTGACCTTCTGCCGAAAAAAAACATAGTTGTACATCATGTAGCGTTAAAATGGATGTGTAACAATGGTTTCAACGTCACAAAGGTTCACCGAGCACTCGAGTTTAGTCAAAAGCCATATTTGAAAACGTTTGTTGACACTTTTGTCAGCAAACGTTCTGCAGCAAAGACGAAAGCTGAAAAAGAAATTTATAAACTCATTTTGAATTCAGCTTTCGGCAAAATGTGTGAGAGTGTTCGTAATAGGAATCGTTGCGACGTTGTGACCGATCCAGAACAATGTGCTCGAATTATTGCCGATCCCAATTACACTTCCTTTACAATCATTGGCCCGGACATGGTACTTTTGAATAGGAAAAAAAGACGCATTGTCCTGAATAAAAATATTGCTGCAGGCAGTGCTATCTTGGAGATCTCAAAAAAGCTCATGTTGGAGTTCTACTACAATGTGGCTAGGGTACAGTGGCCGGAAAAGGGGCAAGTAGAGGTCTGCTACGGTGACACGGATTCTCTACTGCTCAAAGTAAAAACATCAAATCTAATCGATGATTTGGCGCACGGTGAAATTATCAGCTCACGGATGGACTACACCAATTGGAGTGTTGGTCTTTACCCTGAGCTAGTAAAACGTCGGGCGCCCAATCAACTTTTATTTTTAAAATCTGAAACGGGTAGCGACTTGATTTCCCGTGGTATGTTTGTAGGTCCGAAGGTGTACTTTATACAGACACACGACGAGGAAATCAAGAAACGTTGCAAAGGAGTACCCACCCGCACTATGTGGACAAGAATTTCAATATGGACATTTATAGAATTGTATTGTTCAAAATGCAATTCCACGAGCCAAATTGTTGGCAATTCGTTCATTGAAGTACAAGAACTATACTGTAAATGTAGAGAAAATAGCCATGAGTACCATTTCCGACAAGGTCTATGTTTGTCAAGATGGTGTGACCACCCTCCCCCTTGGTCACTATTTAACTTCAGACCGGATCGAATGTATTGCCCACCGTGAAAGTCTCGGTTTAAATAAAGTCCTGTAACTAATTTCCTAAAAACCTTTGGGGGGGGCCTCGCGGCGGGGGGGGGGGGGGGGGGCTCGCGGCCCGGGGGGGGGGGGGGGCGGCCGCCGCCAGCGCGGGAGGCGCACCGTCACCAAAGTTATCTCTTTTTTTTTTGGATAGAGCAGATTTTTTTTTTTTTTTTCAAGTGTCATCTCTAATTTAACATTTTTTTCTCTGTAAAAAAAAAAAAATGTTTTTTCTCTCTCTGTACCCATGTAAATGTTGTTGTTGTATTTTATTATTATAAATAAATTAAAAAAAAAAAAAAATTATTTTTTCAAGTGCTCTCTCTCTAATTTAATGTTTTTTTTTTTTTTCTCTGTAAAAAAAAAAAGTGTTTTTTTATCTGTGTGTACCTATGTAAATGTTGTTGTTGTTGTTGTATTTTTTTATTATGAATAAATTTAAAAAAAAGTGTATTTTTTCAATGTATTGTTACTTTTTTATCTGCATATAATAAAAGAAAAAAATATGATTCTTTGTCTTTTGTCTTTGTCTTCTGGAAGAACAGAGTAGTAGGGAAAAAAAAAAATTATTTAGTCATTAGACAATTAGGGTCTACAGTTAGTTGTCCAGGTGAACTGTTGAAAGGAACATGTATCAATTTAAAACACCATTCAGATCGTTTCTGTGTGGGCCCTCAATGTCGGGCAAAACAACACTCTTAACTAAAATAATTAAAAATTGTGATAAAATGTTTGCGGAAAAGCCGAAAAAAATCTACTATTGCTATAGTATTTTGGCAGGAGTCGTACAATAAAATAAAAGCAATTGCTGCCATGGGATCGATGCAGATACAGTTCATACAGGGACTTGATGTTTTCAACATTATTGAACCAAACTCTTGGCTGATCATTGACGATCTGGCTGAATCCATTGAACAATGGTCCCAGCAAATGTTGCAATTGTTCACTGTTCGCTCTCATCATGAACAGATTTCCGTTACTCTGGTTCTACACAATCTCTTTCATCAGAGCAAATGTATGCGAACACTTGCTTTGAACTGTACCTACTATATCATCTACAGAGTTGTTCGTGATTCTAGCTCGCTAATAAACCCTCAATAAACAAATCTATCCAGGTGCCCCTAAATTTCTGCTCTCGGCATACAATCAGGGCAACTAATAAACCCCACGGTTATATCCTGCTGGATCTTAATCAAAATACACCCGAGGATCTGCGTGTAGTCACAGATATTTTCGACAATGAAATTACTGTATATCTCCCGGTGAACACTAAAAAGACCTATTAGTCGCTATCATGACACTGAAGAAACTACATGAAAATAGACACTTGTTTTCAGTTCTAAGCACTTCAAAACCTCAGCTTAGAAAAGCAATACTCAAACATGGTATTGACAATGATTTCATTAATCTAATATCTGAACTTTGTTTAAATTTGACCGAGGGTAATGTTCAACTACCAGAAGTAGTTAAGCAACAGGCAAAGCAACATCGTTCCATTGTACGTACATTGGCCTCTAAAAAGAAAGGAAAGAATTTTAAAAGGAAACGACTTCTTCAGGCGGGCGGTAGCTTTTTCACGCTTTTACTGTCAATAATTGCAGGACTTGTAAACAGTTTTCTCTAGTGAGAATGGCAAAACCCTATAAATTGACTCCAATAGAACTCGCTCTCTCACCCGTCGAACACTTTGAGGACAATCTGAGTAAATTCCTCGACAATGAAACTATTGATGATGATAAAAAACTGATTTTACTTCAAGATGCACTTCGCCGAGTGGACAAACACTATCGATCAAAGCCCACTGCTGCTGCTGATCCCAAAAAAGAATCATCTCCTCAAGAGTCTCCTGCTGCTGCTGCTGCTGGAACACAATTAAAGAAGGAGAATTGGATTCAATTGTATTGAAAATTGGAAATCTAATGCCCCTCTCATATCGTGAACAAAGTAAACGACTCCTAATCTATCTCTTGGAAAGTGGTCAAATTCAAGTTGAGAGCAATGGGGAAAGGATTATAATTCAGGGCAAGAGCTATAATCTACTTGATTTAATGTATGACATGGTTACAAATCGTAAAGGACTATTATCATTTGACACTCATCTATACAACTTTCTAAATACATTAAACTTCCCCAAAAGTCTTATTGGCAATAGACAAATTCTAAAAAAAATTAAATGAACGTGCATCATCATCATTAAAAGATGAACTTGAAGCAGAAGAAGATTTTAAATCAATTTTGGAAAATACTAGCACACCACTGATAGCTAGACAAAAGCGAAGACGTATCAAGTCGACGTCTCCGCCACCACCAGCAGCAGCAGCAGCAGCCAGTATACAAAAGGGTAGCGGACGTTACACAACGTGTTTACGTTCGAAATGGCTGAAGTTCTGAAAGGTGTTTATGAAAATATTGGCGAGGCGGGGAATTTAAGTTCCCCCACAACTCTTTCCAAAGTCACAGGTGTTCGCACTAAAAGTGTACAAGACTATCTACAAAATGAACCAAGTTACACTCTGCATAGAAATCATAGACTTCGTGCCAATCAATATCGAAAAACTAAAGCCTTTTACCCATTGGATATAATGCAAGCAGATCTCCTGACTCTAGATGAGCTTCAAAGACGTCACAATACACCGTACAAGTACATTCTACTTGCAATCAGTGTGTTTTTAGTCGCTATGCATATGCAATTCCATTGCGATCAAAGAGAGGTGTTGAAGTTGCTCAGGCCATTGAAAGTATTCTCGAAAAGGATTCATATAAAAAAATTCAAACGGATCGCGGTAGTGAATTTGTTAATCCTCATGTTGCAAAAGTACTAGAGAAATATAGTACACTGCTCTATCATAGTCACAGTCCTATAAAGGCTGCATTGGCCGAACGATTGATAAGAACTATTCGACTTTTAATTTCAAGATATTGTACATTGAAAAATACGCCGGCTTTTATTCATGATCTAGATAAAATCATGTTGATTTATAATCAACGACCTCATCGCTCATTGTCCAACTCTACACCAACGGAAGTTCATCATTCGGATCATAATACAATTGACACCTTTCTTAAACAATATTCCAATGAATCAAAAGTCAAGAAGAAGAAAAATAAATTCAAGGTTGGTGATACTGTTCGAATTAATAGAACAACTAATGTTTTTGAAAAGGGGAATTACTTGTGGTCCACTGAACTTTTTAAAGTGGCAAAAATCCTAGACACTAAACCCATAACTTATCGCCTGCGTGATATCCAAAGATGAAGAGATTCTCGGCGGCTTTTATGACTATGAATTGCAAAAAGTTAAAAATGCTAGTGAAATCTATCAAATTGAAAAGATATTAAAGACACGTACTCGCGGGGGTAAGAAACAGTTACTTGTTCGCTGGCTAGGATACAACTCCGATTTTGATTCTTGGATTGGTGTTGAAGATATTGACAATGCCCAATGATTTCTATGTAACTTTCATGTCCAACGTTTCCGATCCTCTCTACAATGACTTGAATACAACAAGTGATTTTTGGACAAAACTCTCACCCGCCATCAAATTTGACGGTGCATATGAAGTGGCCCTTGTCGACTGTATCCTCAAAAATACCTATGACATCCTGAGAAAGGATCGTAAATATGAAATAGAAATTAGACCGTTTGAATTCGGTGATGAAGGTGCAATGGCAACTTTTGACTCTAATCAGTACCCTATTGCTAGCATCCCCTACAGGGAATACAATAACATGCATGAACTGTGTCGAGTTATCAACAAAAAAATTGCAAGTCGAAAAAAAGGTGGTTTCACTTTCAATTACTCGACGGAACAAAGGAGAATTTATATTACCAATCCATTTGAGAATGAAAGAATTTTCCTCAATGAGAATTTACGTGAGGTTCTTGGTTTTAAAAAACGTATTATTAAGACAGAAAATTTTCAGTGGTAGTGACCATGTTATCTATGCAGACTATGCACCCAGCTTCTCCACGGACACTTGTATATTTCTCTACGCTTCATTTGTGGAAACATCTAGGGTTGGTAATTCAAATGTTCCCCTCCTACGAGTTCTTGAACGAAAAACCAATCAAGAACATGTTCACCACTACAATATAAAGCATCTTCAGTATATTCCCGTAAACACTTCCTATTTGGAACTCTGTCAGTTAACACTAAGAACCGAATTAGGTGATCCAATAGCAATTTCAAAGGGCCTAGCAGTGATTACATGTCATTTTCGACCTATTGTCAACGACAAAGACGGTACAATCACCTAAAAAATGAACAATAGAAGAATTCCATTTGTCTGTCCCGATATTGACTGTTATGTTGGTGCTTTGAGTCCACGTCAAATAGGCAATGGATTGGACTACTACAAGGGGCGTACTACAATGTCTGGCTATGGTCTTGGTAGCTGGTTTGCTAAGCTATTTCGTTCTGCACTACCCCTTGCCAGAAAATATCTTGTACCTGCTGCATCAAATTTTGCTGCCTCCACACTACAGGACTGGGGGTCGGGCAAGAATTTCAAGGAGAGTGTTAAAGAAAATATTAGATCTTCAGCAAGAGCCGTTGGCGAACAATTAAAATCTCGACAAAATGGGGAGGGATTGAAAAGGATGCGTTCGCGTCATTCACTCATCAGTCTCCACCCAGGCAGGAAGCAAAGGACATCAACAAGGACTTTGAGAAATAAAACAACAAAGACCAATAAGCAGCAGAAGAAGAAGAAGAAAAAGATTGTTAGATCAAAGAAGGATTTCTTCTCTTAAGATGACTTATCTCCCTCACAAGGAATCATATCCATCAATCACTTCCTCATTGAATCTATTCAATGCTGAAAATGTTGATGTCAGTGTCAAGTATGGCTACTATGAACAATTTCACCCTCAACAACCCCTCTCGGAAAATATACACTTTCAAATATTTTCCAATGAAGACTATTTCATTGATTTGTCATCAACATTTATTGATTTAAATGTTGTGGTGAAGAAAAAGTCAGATAATACAACTCCAAATGCCGGCGATGGTCTCTCCTATGAAAACTGTATTCTACACAACCTATTCAAACAAATTAATGTATTTATTAATGGGACATTGGTGAGCACTAGCAATAATTTATCCAACTATGCAAGCTACATACAATTTATGATGATGACGCCAAAGGCGTACAAGGAGATGAGAGGACAATCATTGGGTTATGAATATCGAACAGGTGTTGATACTGACGGTGAGTTGACTACAGCAGTGACCCAGGAGTATCATCTAGTTGGAAAATTAAATCATGAGATATTCAATATATCCCAATGGTTACCCCCCAATGTCAAGATTGACATAAAGTTACAGATGGCCCCATCGAATTTCATTCTGAGAAAAACACTTCCTGCAGCACCCGATGCAAATGTTATTATCACATCGGCAATTCTCCACGTTCGAAAACAACAAGTTATGAGCTCTGTTGCATTGGCAGTGGAAAAGCTAAGAGCCAATGGTAACAACATTAAACTTCTTGTCCCTCATACAATCACCAATCAACGTCACATTGCCACCGGTTCTCGTAGCTATAGCGATTCATCATTTATCAATGGAGAAATCCCATCAAAATTGGCTTTGACCTTTGTGAAGAGTGGCAGCGCCGTTGGATCCTGGACTGAATCCCCCCATGATTTTAATTTTTTTCGGTCTATCTAGCCTTGTGTGCAAAGTGAATGGTATTCCACTGTACACTCTATCATTTGACAAAAAATCCTATAGAACTCTGTACGAGTTGACCATGCAATCCCTAGATCATGACTCTCAACTATTTGAAAATGGAATAACTGAATCAATGTTTTCAAAAAATCATGGGGTTATTGTTTTGGACTTGTCAGGCACACAGGATATGAGCATAGTACGAACTGGGAATGTACGTTTAGAGTGTACATTTGCCGATGCTCTGACTGAGAGTATCACGCTAATATCACTGAGTCAATTTGAAACCTATTGGGAAATCACACCCGACGGCAGTGTTCTACTAGACCTTGCACCATGAACACAAATCAAATAATCAATGTATTTAGTATGGACCCATACATGTCCCAATACAAGTCCTATTGCATACCCTCGGACTTCATTGAAAAAATTCCAAGTGTTAACAATACCCTAATCATTGTTAATAGCAGTCCATCGACTTTGAAGACCGGTCATTGGCTATGCATCTTTCAAACAGCGAAGAATATTGAATTTTTTGATCCTCTTGGCCTATCGTATAAATTCTATGTTCCATACATCAGCAACTTTATTGAAAGCAGTGGGAAAACCATTATTCAAAATCAACGAAGAGTACAGGATTTAACAACTAAGACATGTGGCTTTCATGCACTACTCTTTTTCATGTTCAGATGTCGTGGCTACACCTACAAGCAGTTTCTCAACATCTACGTTGACTTACCTCAATTGAACGACTTTCTAGTGGAGAATATACTTACAAGTGTATTTAATATTGATTTTAGTGCCCTAAGAATAAAATGTTCTAAAGATGTATGTGAAATTGTTTATTAATAAAAAAAAAAATTATATACATGATAAAACGACTTTTCTACTCTTTAGATTTCATCCACTACTAGGTATTTGTCAACGACAACTAGTGCAGGTAGATTATTTGAATTCACAGTGTACTGATTCTGATGTACTGCAATGTCAGGGTCACATTTTCTACAGTAGAGTGTGACTTCACTCTTGTCATATCTCTTTGTATAGTCAATGATACTATTCGCATTCATTCTATAGAATTCACATGTTTCAATTTGTGTATTTGAAGCAATTTCACAAACAGTGTCCTCAAGTGTCGAATCACATTCTGTCACTGCCAAATAAAAATCAGTGGGCTTATAATCATAACACCCAGTGTCTTCACAACAATGACGTAGAAACCATATTCTCTTGTTGTTCCAACAGTTGAATCGTTGACCTGGTTCCTCCTCCCAGAACAATCTAAAACCACGACGATACCAATCTCGTAGCAATAAACTAAAATCCCGGTTAGGATTCTTTCCAATCATACCGGGATATGTACTCTCCCATTGCTTACATTTTTCATAATGACAATTGGAGCATAGGTGGCCTCTAGGATGAGAGTCACACACCTCTTCAAGACAGGAATTACAACCTTTAATTTGTACAGCATATCCTCTATGCAATTTACACGGGTTGCATAATCTACACTTTTCATCATACTCCTCAATCATTGTGCAATTCTCACATGATGACCAACTGCCCAGTGAGTACATACATAGTGGACATGTATGGAACATTTTGTCATGTGTTGACGCTCTCACTGCCACAATGAAACTGAGCTAGCAACATCAAAAAATTGCCTGAGATAGAGAGAGAGAGAGGAGTAAATCATCCTTGAGCACCATCTTTCTTATGAAAAAAAAAAGTCCTAAATTTCTAAAAACTAATGTTTAAAAGCATATCCACAATATCATTTTGCTGTGTCGTGATCAATATATCAATAAATTGTGTAAATGCATTTGGACCACGATGTAGAAGCTTCATACAATAGTCTAATGATGGAGAATCAGTTTTCATTATATCGACAAGCATCCCCCGAGAAAATATCTTCCTTTGAATAGACAACTCTAGAAAATCATCATCTAGAATCAAACGTTTTTCCATAAGAATTAGATTCCTCATGATTCGATCTTTCTCGAATCTATCCATTTTTTAGAGTCCTAACTCTCTCACAACCAACTTCAGACTAATCAGAATCTCTTTTTGTACTCAAAATATACGCTAGTCTACTATAGAAAAAAAAAAGAAAAAATACCATTGATTTAGAAACAGTTTTATTGAACATAATTACAATAATAATATTCACTGATGCATTTTGTTCTCATCAATATATTTCGATAGAACATCTAATGCTGACCGAAGTTTATTTATATGGAGAATATTTACTTTTCCAGCAAAACACACAGCTGTTCCTCCTGCTTAAATTTGCTTAATGATATCACGTATCTAGCATACATAGTGTCCCATTCAAGACATAGTCTACAGCCAGCAGTTATTTCCACAGCTACATTGGGTACTCGTATATCGTTGCTGCTGCTGCTGTCGGTTCCATCATTAATCTCCAATAGTGTAAATGCACCACTCATTTTTTTTTTTCTCTCACTAATATCCTTTCAAATAAAAAACTATTCTCTTTGAATCCAATTCTCTTACTAATATGAATTGTAAAGAAAACTATTCCTTATATTCAAATCCTAATCACCAATCAAGTTATACACGTTCCTCTTGGCAAAGAGTGTGATGACCTGTAGGCCGCAAATAAAAACAGGATGGAACATAAAGGCGGCAAAGTAGTACCTTGATTACTACTCTTGATCGGTCTTCTCGTTGCCCAAGATCAATTCTTTAACTTCATTTTTTTCTAGTCTAAGCGGCTTAGTCTTTTTAACATTGATTTCCGAACCTTCCTTGAATAACTTTTGATTACATATCCTATCAAAGAATTTGTCTTGTTTCTTAGAACGAAGTCGATTAAAATATCCGATTCAACACAAACCAGCTACCAACCTCACTTCTTACCTTAACTGCCGTATTATCGTTCTGATACATAGCATTACTAGCTTCAATGAACTGAGCTGGGTCCTTCAACGATACTATGGAAGGATGAGACCTTCGCTAAAGCTCTCCTGTCAAACCTTCGCTAAAGCTATCCTGTCGACTGAGCCTAATGCCTATTTAGAATCTATAAAACTGAGGACTAGAGGGGTTTGATGCTTCAGACACTTCTCAAATATTAATATTAGAGTGAGAGTTTGGTAAACACATAATTTCCTCGTCCTAAAACTACACTATTAGTCTCTTAAAACTTTATCTAGAGAATCTCCAAGTCTAAAAAGTATCAATATACTAAGTAAATTGGTTCCTACAAACAAGATACTACATCAAGGCGGAACTATGGTATTAAAATTAGGGGATCTAAGGCCCATGTGAGTTCAAAAGAAATAGGTATTGCATCCTGATTCATGTAAACTGGTTAAAGGGAAGAAAATTAGCAATACTAATTGACAGCAGCAATTTTTGAAGACCAATAATTTAGTTATACCCAAAAAGATATTTAATCATTTAACGGCCCAAAAGATTACATGATGATCAAATGATTAGGATTAGTAAATTAGAATTGGATATTTTACTTCTTAAGCCCAAGCCTTGAAAAACTGTAGAAATATTAACGTTATAAGCCAGAAGACAAAGCATTGATAATAAAACTAAAAAGAAATAAATTTTTAAAAAACTCTATGAAAAAAAATTTTCAAAGAAAAGAAAAGAGCCATCTTAACTCAAGACCAGCAGAAACAAAGTCCTATGATAATTCAAACTTAAAACGACCAGAAATTCCTTTAAAGAATAAATGAGCCCCCCCCCCCCCCCCCCGAAAAAGAAATTAAAATAAATGGTCACAGCAAACATAAAGATAGAGATATTGACATGGATAAATAAATAAATCTTAAAACGAGTAAAAAATTAAATTGAATATTCAATTCAAACTTAAAACGAACATAAATTAATAGAAACATGAGTTTGATTACTGCCCCTTCCCCATCCAATAACAGTAAAAGCTCTAAAGCCTAGTGCGGAATTTGCGTTTTACTAAGAAAAAATACATTATGATTTTTTTATCTATAACATTGAAAAATAAAAATAAATGCAGTGAAATAAAATCTTGAATTGTTGAGATTTTTAGCAATTAATATCATTATATATTAAACATTTAGTTTATTTTCATCCGGTCTTTCTTGTTATCTTGCTTACTACAGTGATTTATTGTTGACTTGCTGTCGATGTTTAGAAAACCAATGCACACTGTTTAAAATCCATCTAGCCTAGTGGATTCAAATCCTGAAAATTGTAATCACCTGAAAATTTAAACATTTTTACCAAGAAAATTAGAGCAAAAAAAGGAAAAAAGCTTTGTAATTCTAATTCAACAGTATCAAATTTTAGCATATTTTGGATGCCTGAAATATTTATTTACCGGCTATAAACATGCTTTTATGTTCAATAAAATAAATTTTGTATATGCAAAAGATTGTCGTCAAAAAGTAGACAGCGAAAAAAGTATATCATATAATTATATCTTCCGTTTTGTTCTGGGGTCGTTTGTCTTTTCTAGTTTATTTTTAGTAGTTTCAGAATATATGCATGAGTGGGAAAAAAGCAAAAAAGGATGTCTTCAATTTACCCCCCTCCCCTCCCCTCCCTCTCATCCCATGGCCTAATACTCCAAGATAGAGGGAGGAAGGGGCCCCCTTCTCATATATGAATTTAATTCCTGTTAGTTTTAAGTTATAAAGTTGCTCCTTCAGGGTTGCCATGGGTAGTACCACAAGTACTATTTTTTGCACTTTTTATCTAAGTATTAGTTTTTCAATATTTTCTGCAAAAAGCACCACCTTTTACAAATTCTATGATAAAAAAAAATCAACTTGTCCTTTAGATATCTTCTTCCCCGTGAAAAAAACAATTTTTTCCTGGTTTATGGACAATCATTTACGCAACAGGATATAAAATTCCCGCACATTAACCTTAAACGAGACATTATAAGACAGACCATGCATTATTATTTGGGTGAAAGTAAGTTTATGGCCTCTTGGATGCAAACACTATATCGTAAATTGTTACTGCACTAAATTCAGGAAATCTTTGTCTCGATATTTGCCATTTATCAGATATTTCAATCCCTTCCAGTTTAACCAGCTACTTCACCCACTCCTAAATTAATACTTGGTTATAATCTAAGATTACATGCAAAAATTTGTCGCTTTTTATTTGGCATTATGACCAGATGCTACTGAGAAATAATATATCTACAAAAATAGCAGAAACTGTCAAAATGAGTAAAATTTCGTTTATAATATATATATATATATATATATATATATATATATATAATATATATATATATATATATATATATATATATATATATATATATATATATATATATATATATATATATATATATATATATATATATATATATATATATATATATATATATATATATATATATATATATATATATATATATATATATATATATATATATATATATATATATATATATATATATATATATATATATATATATATATATATATATATTATATATATATATATATATATATATATATATATATATATATATATATATATATATATATATATATATATATATATATATATATATATATAATATAGGCAAAGTTCCTGGTTCCGACAGACTCCAATCAGAACATTTGATTTATGGTACTGCGAAACTAGTTGAGCATATGACGCTACTTTTCCAAGCGTGTATTGCGCAGCAATTCGGACCGACTGCACTATGTGAGAGCATTGTGACGTGTGTCCCAAAAAAGAATAAGGACCCTCAATCTTGTGATTCTTATCGTCCAATTACAGTTTGTTCAGTTATTGCAGAATTATTTGAAAAGATTCTTCTTTTAAAAATTTCGAATAGGTGTGACCATGGAGATCATAAATTTGGTTTTCGTGCGGGTCTTGGTGTTGGGAATGCACATGCAGTTTTCGTGTCTATTTTGGAGAGGTATGAGAGAATGAAGAAACCTTTATATGTTTGTGCAATAGATATTTCTAAAACATTTGATTCGATCCTACACTCCCAAGCTGTTTTAGCACTTTTGAGGAGTGGGGTAAACCCATTCATTTGTGCCTCCCTTTGGCAATGGTACCAAAACTCTTCCATACGTGTCCACGTGCAAAATCTTTATAGCAACCGAATTTCTGTGCGTCGTGGAGCCAAACAGAGCTCAGTGTTAAGTCCTGCAATATATAACAATGCCATCCGCTGCGCAACCCGCAGAATACCGCATTTTCTTATCGAGCCATCCATTGACGCAAGTCACCTTTCCTACGCAGATGACATTCTTCTGCTGTCTGATAATTTACAATCACTGCAGGCTGCTGTGAACAGCCTTTATTCCGGGTTGTCTGGCATCGAGCTGTCAGACTCTTCTGCTAAAACTGAATTTTTCGTTTTTGTTGTCATCACCCTACCGATTCAAAAATTCAGGTTGGCCCTAATTCAATTTCTGCAATGTGTGTTTGTGATGATAAGTGTTTATGTTTTGCTTATATAGTGCTTATAAGTGTTAATAAATTTCTTTTTCCATACTCCTCTAAGTGCATTTTTTGTATGTATAGAGCACAGCATAAAGATATAGCCTAAAAACATCTAATAATAACATTGCACTACTAATTACCGATTTTCCTATATGTATTGAAATATATAGTTTTAAATTAGTTTCTTCAAAATTTAGTGTTCTGATGTTGAAGCCAAGTTTCTCGTTCAAGACAAATCTGACCTGTCTACCCGTGAAAAGATCTAATGTCGCTTATGTTTCTATGTTCTCTGGAGCACTCGCTTCTCGGTCCGGGTTTTTATAATGGGTGAGATAGGGAAAGATCATACTGCCTATAATTTATATACTGTGGTATAGAGGGTCCAAATAAATTATATATATATATATATATATATATATATATATATATATATATATATATATATATATATATATATATATATATATATATATATATATATATATATATTATATATATATATTATATATATATATATATATATATATATATATATATATATATATATATATATATATATATATATATATATATATATATATATATATATATATATATATATATATATATATACCCAGGTATCAGTGATATAAATTGGAGAACTGGTTATCCCTCCCCTAGATTCTTTGACCCTTTATATTTTGGAAAAAAAAACTTTTTTGAGAGGTACTTTTACTGAACAAACCTTTTGCATATTCAGTAAAAAAAAATTGCCCCCCCCCCCTCAACTATAACTTGAAAGGAATGTTTTACACCTCCTCCTCTTTTTTTCTTAATTTGAACCCACTTCTGGCCATTAGCGGAGGGGGGGGGGGGGGGGGGGGTAAACAAACCGAAGTGACTGAAAACCAAGAGAGCAATTTTTGGATATAAACCAAGAATTGGGGCTATTGAAAAGGAAACACGTTATGAAAAACAATTCTTACTTCATTTTATGCAGAAAAATTGCAGCTAACACATTTTGAATGCGGTTGCAGTTTATTTTACTCTCATCTTCACACCCCCTAATGTGCGAAAGTATGACCAAAATTATAAATTTTACATCCATTTTGCCATGCGTCACGCTTGTTTCAACCCAGTTAGCCACGCTTGTTTCAACGCTGACGAAATCAAGAAACAGAAAAACACATAGGATATATATATAATTTGTGCTATATACTTAATCATTAAGGGAGTTGGGGGTAAAATGCAGTAAAAGCACATTCAAAATATGTTGACTACAAATCTTCTGCATATTGTAAAGTAAGAATTGTTTTCTCAACATCTTTCCTTCTCAATTCCTTATCCAATTATTTCAAATTTCCTTTTCTCTTTTCTTATCCACCTGAACCACCTCTCATAGCTTGAAGCTCTTCAAACATTAAGTAGATAATTTTTATTATGTTTATTTTTTATGTTTGAAACGCGCAAATATCTACACTTTTTTAACAAGAAAAAAAGGGTAATAACAAGAAGCAACTTAAGAAAATGTTTTGTATTTTTTTTTTTTTATTTTAGAATTATCAATTCTCAACGTATTTTGATGTCTATTTAGTTAAGACAATTTCACGAGTAGACAATATTGTCGTCAAAATTTGTATTGCAAAAAGACGTGCATCATATTAAATTATTTTGTCTGTTTTCTACTTGGGTCGTTTGTCTTTTCTAGTTTATTTATGAATAGTTTCAGAATCTGTGTGAACCGAGCAAAGTTTGATATCTTCAATCTAACCCCCCTCGCCTCCCACCACACCTCTCAGCCCCAGGTCTAACCCTTTTATTTATCCCTCACGCGTGCTTTACGTGTACAAATAAATTATTATTATTGTTGTTATCATTTAGTCATAGAGGATGGGGGGAGGGGGGCGGATAAACGATATAAATCTCTAATCCACCAAAATGTGTATACACTATAGGCTCCTTCGAGATTTATAATCTGCGTACATTTATATAGCAGGTGATTCAAAAGACCTTATGTTTTGCTAAGTTATCCAATTACTGATCTGCAAAATATCGGAAAGGGCTTAGGTACCAATTTTGAAACATTCAGAGAGTCTCAAGGGGGAAGCGCAAGAGGAGGCACAATAATAAATTGTGGGTAAAAGTAGAGCTAAATCGAGAGACAAAATGTGCTTCCAGATTAACAAAACGGCCGATATTGAATATATCAGGAACGAGTAACTTTAAATTTGTCTCTTAATTTTGACTAATTTTGAAATGACTTATAGTCATGGGGATGAATCCCTTATGGCAGGAAAACCAACAGATGTTGCCAAAAATTAAAAAAAAGATCAAAAATGGCTTAGTTTGAGGAATGTGTAAAACATTACGGGAGGGGTAAAAAATCCCTGGCTACTTTAGAAAGGGAAGGAGCTGACACGGGTACAGTGGCGGATCCAGGGGGGAGGGGGCGAGGTGGCGCTCGCCCACCTGGCGTAGTCTAAAGTAGTAGTGTAAGTTACTTAATTAATCCAAGTCTGCGTTAATTAAACTTGATCCTAGCGCAAATTTATCGGATCAACCTTTCCCCCCCCCTAAAATTTTTTTTATTGGATCAACCTATTTTGCGCCCCCCCCCCCTAAAAAATCCTGGATCAGCCCCTGCATGGGTAAGAAGCTTATTCTTTCCAAATTTTATTGAGACAATGTATTTATTGGTAGTACTTTCTTTATGGCAAAAACCTTAGCAGGGCAGTGCACTTGGTTTGTGTGCTGTTAGTCAAATTTGGTGAATTGTTCCTAACAAAAGTAATAGTAATAGTAGTGAAGACTGCTTTTACGGATCTCAGCATCTACAGTCTCTGTTTCGATTTCCTGTATGATGGTCCTGGACCATTTTTGATGGATATGGACCGTCTATAGAATGGATGTCCTTCGGTTGTATAAGGGCAGGCGGAGCCAGTCCCTTGGTATACCCAGTCCCAGTGTAAATTGCAGAAGAGGAGTTTCCAATTGTCATCTATAACGTTATTCTAGTTTAAAAAATTGAAGTAGATTTTTCGTTAGACCTATCTCATGTGGACACTGTGGAGAGAGTCCGAGTATTTTTGTTAGATTCAAGGATGCCATTATGGAAGAGATGTAGATGCTACTTTTAGCATCTTCACGGCACCAACCATCTTTACTAATAATACTACCCAATGATAAGTGAAGCTATTCACATGATAAATCACAATATCACGTTACCCAACATAACCTCTTCACCTTACACGTATTCCTAGTGTTAGCAACTTGGTCATCTTTATATTACTTTTAAAATCTATCCTTGCAGCCTGAACCCTAAAGAAAACTTCAAAATCCATTCATTTTGCTATCATTTTAAAAAGAAAGATGAAAAAAAAAAACAGCAAATAATAAGATAAAAACACATGGCACCAAACAGCTTAATAAAGTATAGGTTTTCTTTGAAAATGTAGTTGTCTCTTAGAATCAAAGCATTTATAATATTTAAGCTTCTACGGACAAAAAGTACAATAGAAATTTTAAAGAAAATTTTGCTAATTGTTTCTGCTAATGTATTTTCGCAGTTCAATGTGGCAACACCTGCGGAAATGTGACACTGCCTTCGAAACTTTACAAATTTGAAACAAATAAAAGAAAATTCGTAGTTTTCAGGTTTGCACAGACCTAAGAGGGGTAATGGGGGCAAAATTAGTTTTTATTCTCATGCTCTTTGCGCTTTAAATACACCCTTTGTACATTAGGGGTACCAGCACCCCTAATGCGTCCATTTGTGCCTCGTAGCTCCTTTGGGCGTCAGATGAGAAATTTCTGCTAGCTATTTTTCTCAAAAGAGTCGAAAAGATCAAAAGATTAGCTCCAGGGATGACGTGCCAGGGTTATTATTATTCAATATTGTAATATTATCTCCTAAAAAAAGCAACTATGGCAACACCAGATAAACCAATGTCATTTTGTGAAATGATAGGCAAAAAACCACGTAGTTTTTTTGGAGCAGCATATGAATACAAAGATATTTTACCAAATACTAATGCCTGAACATCTCTATGTACTTGATGTGTTGGAATTAATCAAATCTGGTTCTCCTCACATTAAGACAAACTTCTAATCATGAAATTAATTTTTTATCTGACCGTCAAAATTTTCACTATTTTAGGAATTCCCACGAGTGAAAGATCCATCCTTCTGCCAGCCCTCAGAAATATTCACCAAGGGAAAGGAAACAAATCTAGAAAATATTTCTAAGGGAGCTGACAAATGTTTGAAGCAAAATTTTTTTTTCGGGATTTCTGTCAAGTTTTGTTTTTCCAAATGTCCAAGGATTTTCTCCCAACATTTTCCTAGCTTTGAAATTTTGATTTCCCCAAATTCTATTTTTTTTTTTTTTTTTTTTTTTTTTTTTTAAATGTATAAATGTGGCATTGATTCCCATCTTACCGTGATTATGTCCAAGAAGAAGAAGAAAAATTTCAATGATTCAAGGCTAATTTGAACAAAAAACATATGAAACAATTACCTTTAAGGCTCTTTGAAAAGTTGATATCGAAAGAAGTGCTAAATCTTGCTGTTCTTCGGCATAGCGCACAAGGTACACATAGACCAGTTTTTTCACTTCGATGTTTTTGGAAACAACATTTTTCACCACTGCTGGGAACAGATGTGATGGGTCACGTCCTTTTGCAATCATCTAGAAATACATTAACATTAAACCTTTTTATCATTTCTTTTAGTTTTATTTACCTGAATTATAGTTATTTCATACTGAAATTGCGTTTGTTTTCATTCATTTTTTCACTTCCAAGAGGAAGATTTTCAAAACATCTATTAAACGTTTCTCTCTCTTTGTCAGTCAAGAAAGTTTTGTCACTGGATTTCTTCCAGCTAATTCAAGACTTTTTCTTTGCCATTTTTGGATCAATCAGAAACTACAAAAAAAACTAGCCGGGAGAGACTGTCTTGAGCAACATTCCATGTTCAGACATAATGCCTGTTGCATTACTATGTAAATCTGTAGTACTAGGATTCAATTTTGACAGGAAACCATTTTGAAAAATATCTCGTTTGGCACTTTCCTTTTATAAAACAATCAAGAAAAAACTTAAAATTCCGTTGTTCAAAAATATTTCAATTGTATCTTCATTGAAAACTGAAAAAAAAAAATATCCATGCCCACTCCCCAACACTTATGTGAATTGGCCATCCAAATGGTGAGGAAATGCCACAATTAGTACCTTGGGTTGGAATTAATATGCCGGTGTTCTTCCTATTCCCAAAGGATACATTTTGAGACACCATCTAACAATCTAGTTGTAATTATGAATTGACAAGATATAGATAGGAGTGTATGCTTAAACCGTTTGTAATTTACGCAGTTGATATAAGATCTATTATGGTTTATGCTATTGGCTGAGACACGTGTGCTCTATTTAAGACGATTTTCACTGACAAACCAGATTCATAAAACAGATTGATAATTTTCAGTTGAACAAAAAATACTACTACTACTAACAGCTAACCGAAGCACCAAGCCACCAGAGGCCCACTGAGCTACGCACGCTCCTCCTCCATCCCAATTTATTCAAAGTCTACCTCTTTACACCCTCCCAGGAAGTTCCTATTTCCTTTAAATATTTCTTTATGACATCCTCCCAAACCAACCACGGACGATCTGCTTTCTGTTTAGTCCTAGAGAGTTGGCCGAAAAGTACAATCTTCTGCAATCTGTCATCCTTCATCCGCAGAACGTCCCCAAGCCATCTTAACCTTTCTCTCATTGTAACCCAAGAAGGCAGGATTGAACCACACTTTTCGTACAGCCTACTGAATGAAATACGACCAGTAAGCCGGGTAGCCAGAACAATCCGTGGGCAATTTCTCTGGAAAACATCTAGCAAGCCATATTTGACCACTGTTATCATTGTAACTTCCAATATTATAATCTTGATTTGCAGACTTATTTTCCTATTCTTCCAAACTGTCTTAACTGTGAAAAAAAAACACACTGAGCCTTCGCTATTCTACTTTTAACATCTTCACTGCTCTCACCGTCTTTACTAACAATCCTACCAAGGTAAGTGAAGCTGCCCATCTGATCGATCTTTTCGTAACTCAACGTCACCTTTTCATTTTCACTTATTCCTAGCCTTAGTGACTTAGTCTTCTTAACATTTATTTTCAAACCTATTCTAGCACCCTGAACTCCTATAACCTGTAAAAGTTCATTTATTTTGCTCACGCTTTCATCTAGGACGCTTAAATCATCAGCATAAGTCCTCTCTATTTGATTCCATGGTCTCCCATTACCTTTTCTGTGCTTCTTAAGACAAAATCCATTTCCTACCTTAACCACATCAGTGTTATTTTCGTACATAGCACTAATCACATTAATGTATTTTTCCGGTATACCATACAAGGATAAAACCTTTGTTAAAGCTCTTCTATCAACAGAATCGAACGCTTGCTCATAATCTATAAAACTGAGGACCAAAGGTGTTTGATAACTCAGGTACTGTTCAATTATTAACCTAAGAGTGGAAATATCTCGATAATTACCACACTCACTCTTATCACCTTTCTTACACAGTGGTTTAATGAAGGTTTTCCTAAAATCGCTGGGTACTCCCACTTTTTCAAAAATCATATTCATAATCTTCAGTAATTTATTTCTAACCTCAGAGCCGCCCTATTATTTCTAACCTCAGTAACTCATTTACCACACTATCAGCACCTGGAGCCTTACTATTTTTTAATCCTTTTAGTACTGTTGCTAGTTCTTCCTCGCAAAATAAATCTTCCTTCACATCCAAAGTATCGCAAACTCTTTTAATTTCCTCTATATCTTTTCCTGCAACTCTATCTTGGTTTGGCACGTTCTCCAAATGTTGTGCCCATCTCTCTTTAATTCTTTCCTTATCACTAATTGTGTCCCCGTTCCTATCTTAGACTGGGACAAGCCCAAATTGACTAGTCCCTGTCAATTTATTAACATACCAGTACAATATTTTACTATTATGCCGTCTAGCTTCATCTTCCAGATCCTCGGCAATTTTATCGATGGCCGCCACTTCACACCTCCTTAGTTCAAATTTTAATGCTTTCTCCACTTTCTTTACATTCCTTTTGTTTTCATATGATACATCACTCAGATAATTCTTGTAAAAGCCCCTTCTCCTCTCTATTAAACATAAAGCTTTTTCACTAATACTCCTAGCTGCTGTCCTAACTTTCTTCTCTAAGACACCATCAGCAACTTCATTATTTGTTCCCCTAAAATTATTCCATCCATCTTCCAAAGGGTCAAATTTTAATGTCTCTAGATTAGTATTCAAACTGTTCGTGAAAGGTTTCTCTCAAATTCTGATCCTGGCGTCTAACAACATCATAGCGTCACGGGAGGTAGTTACCCTTCCAAAATTTCAGCTTTAAATTAACTCTAGACACTACCAGATGGTGATCTTTACTTTTAACATTACGTGAATACCATGTTAACTTATGTGCTATTTTATGACCAAACACCGTATCGGTTATAACTAGATTGTTTTACCTACAAAATTGCAATTGTCTGTATCCATTGCTGTTTTCTTTTCCAACACCAATTTTACTTAGGCTAGGATACCTTCTATGACTATTTCTACCGACCTGAGCGTTAAAATCTCCTAATAAAAACACCATATTTCTACCTAGGACAGTATCTAACTTATGGGACACTGTCACTGTCTATAAGTTATAGTAGTATATAGGGACATATACTACTTTAACTGATACCCTGAACTTTTTAGTAATAAAATGAGCAATTGGTATTCTATTATTAATGCCTTCCCAGCAACAAGACTTGGCTGCTTCCTTATTCATCATGAGCCCTACTCCCTGTCTATGTACCCTATCCTTCCTGCCTGAGTAAACAAATTCTATATCACCTAATTTCATACTTCCTACTCTTGGGACATGAGTTTCTGAAACTCCTAATAAGTCCAGTTCTAATCGTCTGAATTCGTCAGTTAACATGTCAATACTATAGTCATTTTTTAACGTCGTAAGATTCCAAGTCCCAATTTTCGTGTTCTTTAAATCATTGAAATTATTTTGGTCTCAGGAAAAGCATTGGTCCCGGATACCAGTACAGGACGGGGATCAAGATATCTTCTCAAGTCTACACCGAAGCGCTTAAGCCGGTCTAGAACCGAACAGCAAGAAGTCCCTGGGACCTCCAGTGTGAATAGAGGCTTTGTGCAGTCCTGGGCCCATCTTGGTCACAACATGGTTTTCAGCACTTGGCGACGCTCTTCTATTAACAAGAGTCGAAATCCTACACTGACAGTCTCAAGCCTATTATTTCCGACTCATTATATATCCAT
Organism: Artemia sinica; assembly: GCA_027921565.1. NCBI lineage: Eukaryota > Metazoa > Arthropoda > Branchiopoda > Anostraca > Artemiidae > Artemia > Artemia sinica. The sequence goes on along the minus strand of CM051269.1, from coordinate 14,235,545 downwards.
GCCTAAGAATATTACGCTACAACAGGGAGGCAACCCATAGTAGATAAATTAGCTAGGAAGAGGTTTTTCAGCCCGAAAACGCCCACCAAAACAGACCAAGACCAGAAAAGAAGTATGTAAAACTGGATTGTCTCTTTTCAACCTTTAGAATAGCAAAATTTATATAAACTCAACCCAGGACTGGCCAAAACCAACAATCAAAATCTCATGATCTTCTTTTCAAACGAACTAGTCGAATTCACAAGCTAGGTTACAATTTCAGGATTTTGACTATCAGTGAAACAGTAATTCCAGAATCTTGATTACCAGCGGAACAAGAAAATTACAAGACAAGACTGATGTTTTCCAGTTCGGCTTGTCAGTTGAAAAGGCATTTAAAAATTCAGACTAAATCCCTCAAATATTTTCTCAACAGTTTAGCCAAATCAACAGCACTGTTGAGCTCACATCGAGTGGAACTATATATGATTTTTTTCAGGGCAGAAGTTGCTATGGGCTTCCTCATCCCCTTGTTTGATTAACTAATAATCTAAAAAGACTTTCTAAAGATACTCTACAGACTTCATGGGCAGGAGTCACACGTGTAACAGCGTAGTTTAAGTTTTTTGCTGTCCAAATTGTTGAAATGCTATTTTCTTCGAGTTTTGTGTTAATGATTTAATTTCCTATTTTTTTTACGTTCCTCAAGTGCGTTCATGTTTTGGTAAAGAGGGTTGAAACGTATTATTATTATTGTCATAATTGCCTAAAACCATTTCCTAAGCCATTCCCAAAAAGTTGATTAGTGAAATAACTTAAAGAGAGATATTTTTCAGCAGTTCAGCGTCGAAAATCATGCATTAATTTTCCTTCGTTTGCACCTGTGACTTTTTAAACTGAACCAACACTTTACTCCTTAAGCAAATGTCAGAAAGAAAAGTTCAATAACCCTAGCTTTTAAAGCCCAACAGGTCCATCTGTATTCCTGTGCGAAAATTAAATCCAGTAAAAAGGAAAAAAAAAAAATTAGCCTCAAAATTTTTTCAAGTATTCCCTTTGTGTCTCTGTGGCCAAAGTCTTTCGTTCCTCGACATTTCAAAATTCAGAGATAATTGCCGAAATTCATTAGCTAGAATTTTCTCCAAGAGGGAATCCGAGTGTGATTAACATGTATTGCTCCACTGATCTTCCCCATGAGAACGGCTTAGAAAATGGCTTTTGGCCATTATCTAAGAATACCAATTGTAGGTGTGACAGTGATGTTACGTTAATAATAACAATAATAGCAACAATAAACATAATAATAATAATGCATTTCAAACCTCTGTATAATAAAATCAATAAAATAAATAAATAAAACTACCGTAATACACTTAGAGGAGAATGAGAAAACAAAAAAAAAACTGAGAACTAACAAAGCCTTGCAAGAATTATGACAAATCAACAACGTAGACAGCACAGCAAAATTACCCAGTTTAGCAGAAATTTGACTTTCACGACGCTTACAGAATCTGTACAGAATATAAGATCAAAGGTTACAAAAATAACGTACAATTTTTGGAGGCATTTTGGGAGGTGGTCAAACCAGAATTTTAGTTATTATGTTTGCTTGATGTCTTAGTCTTTCCCAAATGAATGGCTTTTCAAAGCTGTTGAGTGTCTCAGAAACCAACCTTTAAAAATGTCACTTTCCTCTTTGTTTTATTACATTGTTAATTTAAAAAAGTCCTTTAATAAAATAAGTTTTTCAAAGAAAAGTAAAGAGATTCACTAAGCCAAAAAATGAGCAAAAATAGAGTCAAATAACCTTCCAAGCGTAAAACTACCATAAATCGCCATCAATAAATAAATGAAACTCAAAACGAACAGAGATTACAACAAATAACGGAGTCAAACTCAAAACGAGCGAAAAGTGAAATGAGTAGGCTGACAAACCCCATGCCTTTTCAAGACTAGAATATAATTTACACTTTACTGAAAACAAAATATATTTTAAATGTTTTCAATTCTTTACTTTTATAAATAAAAGGTTATTTCTTACTTTGTTTTATTATAACATTTTTGCATCACCAAAAGCAGACCAAAATTATCAGTCATATGAATTTACGATTAGAAAAAAAGATACTCTGTTGTACCACTTCTTTACATTTCTACTTTTCTTAGCAATAAACTGATGGAATTTATTAGATTAAGGAAACCATATTACATCTTGAAGCTCATGAAATAATAAATTGAATATAAGAACCCCCCAGTGACTAGCCAGGGCCACCAATTCTGAATCAACAACCACACCTCAACAGGCATACATTAGCAAGTAACAAGCAACATCAACAAGCACCATCAACAGGAATACTCAGCAATCTTTTCATAGCTTTTACTGTTCTTTACAAATCAAAACTTTGAATAATAATCAAAGACAAGATATTTATTATACAGCAAAAACAAATATATATATATTTATAAATATTATTTCTTTACCATATATAATGCGATCTAAATTTAACGATTATTCCAAATTATTTTAATTGAGTAGCTGGACTGATTCAAAACGTTCAGGCTTTTCTATAATTTATTATCATAAGCTTGAAAAGCACTTACAATTACAAGAATTTGAACGATACTTGCTTATTTTAAAATTCTACAAAAGCATTATTTTAAATAGCATAAATACTTACTAATATACATGTTTAATTATAGCATTTATTCTTATTAAAATTAACATAAACCCTTATTAATTAATTTATACAAATAAGCAATTATACTGATTATTCGCAGTTATTTCTATGTGTTAAGGAAGTGAACAATGAAGGTGCATTGTCTTTTGTTTGTGAGGTAGCCTAGCATTCCCCTTTTTTTTTTCGTTCCATGCGTTATATTACATACATAGTTGTTTCAGTGTTGTCATTGGCTCCTCGAACAAGCTTAAGCTTCTAGAGCCCATGGCATTCTCTCTTTTACCAACTAGAAACCAAAAGGAGTCTTTTTGGATTCCAAGATCTGTTTTTTCTGAAGAATAAGAAGAAGATCAAGGAGAGAAAATTGCTCTGTAACAACTTCACAAACTAACAAATAGCATAAACATATAACTATAGTGTTTTATGTAAAATATTTTAACACTGGGGGTGTTCCAAAACACTTATAGTTAAAAGAAAATGTTTTTAAGGAGAGGGGTGTTTTTTGAGAAAGTTGAGTCAACTTACAGTAATTATCCTTTTCATGGCTTCTAGTTTGAGACCATCTTTATTGCTGTCCAACATTTGCTTCAAATCGTCATTCCTTTGTACATGAAAATAAACCAAAACTTTATGTAAGAAATTTGTGACAAGAAAGGTAAGACGAAAAAAGTGTAAGAAATCTTGCCTTTGAGCCATTCGGAGGTCAAGAACATCCCATCTTTTTTTTTTTTATGTTAGCAGCAACGCATTATGATCCTTTTGCTTGCACCCATGGCCAGGGACGCCACTTTAGGGGGGATAAAGGTGGCAGAATCCCCCTCAAAAGATTCTCAGAAAGGACTAATGTCGGGCGAAGCCCCACTAAAGTCGCTACCTTTCGGCGAAAAGTGATGCTTCTGGGATGGTTTTCGTCGGGCAAAGCCCGACAAAACTTACTAATTCATGTGCACGAAGTCGACAGAAACCTATTGGCCCCCTAAAAAATGACTAGTCGAGCGGAGCCCTACAAATCTCGGTATTTTATCGGTCCTTTGTAATATCATAAAAGACTTCTGCCGGGCGAAGAACAATAAAATTTACTGCTTCATCTGCACAAAATTGACAGAAACCAATTGCCCCCCTAGAAAACGGCTTTTTGAGGGGATCCCTACAAAACTTGGTATTTTGTTGGTCCAATTTAATGTCATTGAAGACTTTCATCGGGCAAAGGACTACGAAATTGACTGCTTCATCTGCGCAAAGTCGACAAAAACTTAATATTTTGTCGGTCCATTACTATGTCATAAAAGACTTCCGTCAGGCAAAGACGACGAAATTGACTGCTCCATCTGTGCGAAGTTTACCCAGGGAAGAACAATAGAATTTACTGCTTCCTCTGCACAAAATCGACAAAAATCAAGTGCCCCCCCCCCCCCGAGAAAACGACTTTTTGAGGCGAGCCCTACAAAACTTGGTATTTTGTTGGTCCAATTTAATGTCATTGAAGACTTCCGTCGGGCAAAGGACTACGAAATTGACTGCTTCATCTGCGCAAAGTCGACCAAAACTTAATATTTTGTCGGTCCATTACTATGTCATAAAAGACTTCCGTCAGGCAAAGACGACGAAATTGACTGCTCCATCTGCGCAAAGTTGATAGAACCCAACCCAGTTGGCCTCCTAGAAAACGACTTGTTGGGTGAAGCCTTGCAAAACTTGATATTTTTCAACGTGTCGGTTAGCCGGGACAATTCCAGTGCCTCTACTGAGAAAAAACTTGCAGGGAAATATTCTTGTTTCTTTCCAAAATATCGAAAACAGCTGACATATTTTACTAATACATAAGCCAATAGCATTACAAGGTTATACTAAGCTCATTTAGAATTAGACCTCTTTCTCTTATTCTCAAAAGCCATATAACAAATCATATAGCCAAGGGCATAAAGAATTAAAACTAAGAAGGAAGAAACAATTTTTAATGCTAGATTCGAAAATTTTGCTGCTTTGTGACATTTTACTTATTTAAAGACATAATCTTGTGTCTTAGAATTATTTCAATAATTTTTCAATTACTTTCATTAATTTCTATAATGTAAAAATTATTTCTATTAAAAAAAAAAAAAAAATGAACGCAGAGAGCCCAGTAACCTGGTTTGTACTGCTACCCAAAAAAAAAATTTCTGCGATACATACACACGTCGAAATAAACTCAAACCAAACCGGTTTTGCCGAGAGTGAAGACAGTTAACAGGGAATCAAGTCTGTCAGTGATCTAGGAATAGCAATTTGAATTAGTGCGATACTGCATTTGAACCTAAAAGCATGCTTAGAGCACTATTTTATTTGTTTAGATTATCAGTATATGAAAATGTTTGCAAAACAAAGGAAAAGATCCAGAACTAGAACAAAACTTGTGTTTGAAGTTTGTTTCAAAGAAAGAAAGATGAAAGGTATCACAAAATTGACTCCGATTAACAAACTCCCCACATTCAAGAGCATCATAGTGAGGAACTGAAAAACGGTAGATTAGGCCAAAGTTTATGCATAAGACCTCTCTATTTGGTGTTCCAGAATAGTTAAGACCATTTACAGCTACAGCTCAAGGAAAAGTGTAGAAGGACCTGTCACGAGCAAATCTCGAACTGCAAAATATCTTGGTGCAATCTAAGTCAACAGAAAGCTTAGAGTCTGTCTTCAGTTGTGGCTCTTGTTTTAGTGCTTCAAAGTTGCAGCCACCTCGCGTGGCATTCCAAGACTGCTAAAGATGTTTTCTCACAAAACTTCAGCAGATGTCCTAGTTGTAAGTACAAAATTTGATAGGATGGATTCCCAAAGTCTGGGCAGAATCTTACTTTTAAGGAGAAACTTGATCAACAAGTGTCAGTTTGTTAAAGGGCAGTAAACTTTAAAAAATTTGATTGATGAGTCAATAGTTTTCAAATCATAAACAAAGAAATGATAATAAGATTGGGGATAATTAAAAAAATCTATCCATAATTTTTAATAATATATGATAAAAAGATGAGTTATCCTGAAGGGCGGTGGACATTTCCTTTTAATATGCAAACTTTTTGTACTTTTACCTAATGTAACTTTGGTTTTATGAGTTAAAGACAGTCCTGGTAAGTGCTCTTCCCTACAAGATTGGAGCATTGATGTCGTCTGAGTTTTACAGATATTGGATTATACGTAAATATATATATATATATATATATATATATATATATATATATATATATATATATATATATATATATATATATATATATATATATATATATATATATATATATATATATATATATATATATATATATATATATATGTATATATATATATATAAATAGCAGTATTACTATTCAGTGGATCTCTCCAGGTTTGAGCTTGCTCCCTACTTTTGGAGTTCTTGCTCTCTTTACTTTCGAGGTGTGCTTTAAAATGAAACTGAACTAAAGCGTGCCAAATTGCCAGCAAGAAGCAAAGAAGAAAATAGTTTTAAAATTACCTTTCAAGTTTAATAGGTTATGGCAAAGTTTCCTTATAAATGTTTTTGAATTTGTTTCGAGCTTCTCAATTTTTTCGAATGCGCGAAATAAATACAGACAAACAACTGTGGTAAAAATCGAAGTAATATTTCAGACATCTCTTGAGGAAGTTTGTCCCGATCCATTCTAACATATATTAGAGTCTGAATAGAAGAAGATTCGGCTGAAAAATCGAAATCACTTATCCCCTCAGGTCTGACACTGTGGAATATGGTAAAAGAACAAAAAATTGGAAGAAGTTCGCTGTCCAGAAATTGACCAAGAAGAAACGGTAGGAATCAGCAATATATTTGCTCTTCTTTCTTGCATTATTGACAGTACCGAGGCAGCAAAAAACTGATACTTTAAGTTAATTTGGATCCCGTCACTAAAGATTAGACGCTACAATGCAAGCGCTAGACAGAGGGCGATCAATCAGCGAATATGGAACTAGGCTTATTGGTCAGACAGAGAAATTCATTTCTCAGAAACTGTCAAGAATGGAAGGAGTAGAATCTGAAGCAGAAAGTTTACAGCAATCTGGATTTGTAAGTCAAGCACAATCATGGGCTCAAGAAAGAAAATCTTTCTGACTCAGAAAAGCTGAAGCTTATCAAACTAAGACCATTTCAGCCAAAAAAATTGTTTTCCAATAAACAAGGAAATCCAATTTCAGAGTTGCAAACATCAGTTGCGATTGATTAGAAACTGGTGCAATGAGAACCCGCACCTAGAGTATAGTGTCGAGGAAGATTTAGCCTACTGCTTTGCCTGTTTGGTGTTTCCAACCAGACTTGATCGCGAATACAGATACAAAGATTCTTCATTTATAACAAAAACTAGAAACTTGCACAAGCAAGGGCGCCAAGGCTGGAATGCTTGTCACTCACTTCCAATCAAATGGTCACAAAGCCTCTGTAGGTTATCTTATTTGTATCATAGAGGGAAATGAATCATTTCCAAGCTTAGTTAAGAAGGAAAAGTCAATGAAAGATATAGAGTCAGAAAAAGAAAGGGAAAGAGGGCGTCGCATTATATACAAATTACTAAATGTTACCTACTCTAAGTAAACAAGGCCTGGCGTTACGTGGGAAGAATCATGACGAGAAGAATCACGTAGAGCCAGCCAATCTTCTTTCGAGACACAACATCAAAATGGGCAATTGGATGAAAAACCACAACCAGCCGAATGTTACCAACTATATGTCGGGTAGTAGCAAAAATAAATTAGTTGCGATTGTTGGAATAGAGCCAGTTCAAAAATCGTAGAAGATCGCCAGGTGATAAATCCAGTTAGACAAGTTTCTGGTACCATGACGGGATTAATATTAAGCCCTGTGTTTTGAACTTTATTTATCGATCAATGACAGAGGGTGCGAAGATTGAGTTAATTGTTAGTAAAACAACAAGCTTCTTTAGTAAAGACGACATAATTACAGCGAAAGAAATGTTGCACGATAAGTTTCAGTTTACGAGCAGGTTCGTAAGAAATGTGAATGCGAAGACAACGTTACAGAAATTTGTAAATGGTTACACGCTCGGGGATAAAGAAAAGAAGCCAATGCCAAAATTCTTAATTGAGAATCCTTGCTCTGTTCCCACTTTCGGCGATTTCGGCCTAGTGGCTACTCTGGCTGTGAAAGTAAACGAACTAGGCGGGAAAATTGATTATAAGCCGACGCTGTGAAGTGCTCCTACTTGCTGATATGGGTTGGAGAAAAAGGAAGAGATATATACAACACATTCCAGATTCCAGAAGTAGACAAAAATAAAGTGGATGTATATCTGAGAAAATTCAGTGAGCATGTTGAACCCAGTTCCAATCCCATATTTTCCCGATTCGTTTTTCACAAACGAAATCAGAAAGAAGGAGAGACAATTGAATCATATGTGACATCTCTGAAGTTACTGGCCCTCGATTGTAGTTTCGGAGATAGTTCAGATGAAATGGTGAGAGACAGACTGGTGTTTGGAGTACAGAGAGACCGGATAAGAGAAAGACTATTGAGTGAAGGTGGAATGCTTACACTAGCAAAAGCTATTGATATTAGCCGTGCAATTGAAACAGTTGTGGAGACCCATGCACAGATGAGAAATGAACAAAGTACTTGTGCTGTAAAGCAAGAAGTGGAAGCCATATGCAAACAAAAGGTGTTGCCAAAGACAATGACGCCAAACTGTTACTTCTGTGGGAACCAGTACTCCCGCGAACACAAATGCCCCGCAAAAGGGAAGATCTGTTCCAAGTGTCGGAAGCCAAATCATTTTGCAAAGGTTTGCAAAAGCAGGTCTGTCAACGAAATTGAAGCCCTGCCAGCTGAGAACGAAGGAAACAATGAATACTTCATCGAGTCTGTTGACACCAGAACCGATTCAGCCCAAAAGCCGATGATTAAAGTTAATCTACCTGAATACCGACGAGAAATAACCTTCAAAATTGATACAGGGGCTGATGCAAACGTTCTCCCAGCAAGTGAATTTAGATCCCTAAAACCAAGACCTACCTTGCTTCCCAACAAAGATATCCTGACAAGCTACAGTGGATGCAGCCTTGAAGTACTTGGAATTACACAGATTGTGATTCAGTATAAGGACCGAGAACCGCAGGTTCATGTGTTTCATGTTGTTGAAACCCACAAAGGACCAATCCTTAGTAGACAAAAGAGCGAACAGATGAACTTGATCAAGTTTGTGCTTAGCATGTCATGTAGCATGACTGAAGGCCCAGCCACGGTTTCAACCAGACCGGAAGTACGACAGATCCTCGAGGAATATGATGATGTCTTCCAAGGTATTGGGACGTTGCCCGGAAAATGTCACATTTACCTGAAGGAAGGCTCTGTTCCGACAGTCCAGCCACAAAAAAGAGTTCCGTATGCCCTTCATCTGAAGCTAAAAGAAGAACTAGACAGATTAGAAAATATTGGCATCATAGAGAAGGTACAAAAACCGACAGACTGGGTGAATTCGATTGTCCTTATAAAGAAACAAGACGGAAAAATCCGAATTTGTCTAGATCCAGTGGACTTAAACAAATGTATCAAGCGTCCTTACCACCCCATTCCTAGCTTTGGTGATGTAGCAGTGAGATGTGCTGGAGCAGAAAGATTTTTTCAAAACCGACGCTAGAAATGGTTACTGGTCAATGGTTTTAGACGAGGAATCTGCTGACCTCACTACATTCAGCACAACATTCGGAAGATACCGCTTCAAGAGATATCCTTTCGGGCTCATATCAGCCCAGGATGAGTACCAAAAACGAATGGAAGAGGCGTTCGAAGGTATTGACATTGGTCTGATTGTAGATGATGTTGCTGGAAGGGCTGAAAGTACAACAGATCATGATAGGAAACTAAGGACAGTTATGCAGAGGGCTCGTGAAAAAGGCATCAAGTTCAATAAAGAGAAATGCCTTTTCGATGCCGTAGCCATTCCCTACTTTGGACATATACTGACAAAGGGAGGTATGGAACCAGACCCTAACAAAATTAGGGCAATGAAAGAAATGCCAGCCCCCTAGAACAAAGATGAATTGCAGACTCTTCTAGGGATGTACAACTATTTGTCAAGGTACATTCCCTGCCTCTCTACCCTAAACCAGCCACTTAGGGACCTGGCCAAAGCAAAGGAGTTCAAGTGGAAAGTAGTACACAACGATGCCCGAGTCAAAATCCAGGAGGCCATTTGCAGCAACCTCGCCTATTTTGATACCAAAAGTGCCCAGGTGGAAGTGATAACAGACGCGTCACAACACGGGCTAGGTGCTCAACTGGTTGCGGATCACGCCACAGTAGCCTTTGCTTCTAGATCTCTTAGTGACACAGAAAAACGGTTCTCTCACAATCGAAAAGGAGCTTCTGGGAATTGTGTTTGCCTGCACGCATTTCCATCAATATATTTGTGACAGAAAGATCACTGTGACAACGGATCACAAACCTTTAGAGGCGATAATGTCCAAACCAATAAATAGGGCACCACCCCGATTGCAAAGAATGATGCTAGTGCTCCAGCAGTATGAACTGTCATTCCAGTATCGTCCCGGCAAAGAAATCCCGGTAGCTGATGCCTTATCACGAATGCACTCACCTGACCAAGACCCAGAAATTCAAATTGAAGGAGAAGTAGCCATCCATGCATTCTTTAGAGATATTCCAGTAAACAGAAACAAACTAGAGCAAGTCCGTGAGGAAACCCTAAGAGATGTTGAGCTGAAAACACTGTCAGACATCGTCGAATCTGGCTGGCCTAACGACCGAAGAGATGTACCATCTATCGTTCTTCCATTCTGGAACTACAGAGACGAGCTGGTTATCAACGATGGTATTATACTGAAAGGCGAACGCATTGTTGTGCCTAAGGCACTGCGTGGAGACATCCTGCGACAGCTTCATTCGTCACACGTTGGCATTGTGAAAACAAAAGAAAGAGCTCGTAGCTCTGTATTTTGGCCTAACATCACGAAAGATATCACGCAACTAGTATCTGGTTGTGAAATATGCGCCATGCATCAAATGGATCAACAGAAAGAGCCAATGATATCCTCAGATGTTCCCCAGTATCCATTCCAACACAAGGGGCCTGGACATCTTTACATTCAGTGGTATGGAATACCTAATCACCATAGACTATTATAGTAGATTTCTCGAGGTGGATAAACTTGCCATTTCAAACTCACAGCAAGTGATCTCGAAATTAAAAATGCATTTCGCCAGATATAGTATACCAGAGAAGATTACTTCAGATAATGGGCCACAATTCAGCTCGGAGCAGTTTCGAACGTTTGCAGCATCCTGGGATATCAACCACGTCTGATCGAGTCCCCGATACCCAGAGTCCAATGGGATGAGCCAGAAGGCGGTCCAGACGGCAAAACGGATCATGACGAAAGCGACAGAAAGCCGAACATATCCATACATCGCATTGCTGGAATACCGAAACACCCCAGTTGATGGAGCATATACACCGGTTCAGCTGCTCATGAGCAGGAAAACCCGATCGATGGTCCCAGCGCTGCCATTCCATCTGCAGCCGAAAATAATTGCGAAGCCAGTTTTCGAGAAAGCAAGAGAGAAAGCTCAGTCCAGACAGCAGAGAGCTCACAACAAGAACGCCAAAGAGCTGAAAGGATTGAGCATAGGAGAGAAAGTATGGGTGAAATTTGACGAAAGTAGTAGATGGCGCAAGGGCGTAGTCGAGAAGAAGTTGAGACAACAAGAGCGCTCTTACCTGGTGCGGCTGCAAGACGACAGTACTCTTCGGAGAAACAGGCGCCACCTACGTCACAGATCAGAACCAGTTATAGCCGAGCCGGCGCCTATACCATCCCACCCATTACATGCAGGCCGTGTTACCCAGTGCCCCGAACTACATACTTACCCGGATGGAACAGCGACAGTTGGAGCTAGTACGACGCCTGTCGCAGATCGATCCAGTGCCGAATTGAACAGCAGTACTGACGAGGAAACCCCGTCAGTAGTCGAAGATGATGATTTCACCGTAGCCGAAAGGCCAAACGTCAGGGGGGAGGAGGAAAGAGCATTAAGTCTACGATGTCAGTCAACTACTGATACAGTCATACCCCCTGTGACCAACGCTGAAGCCCCGCCAGATGCAGGAAGAGTCACTCGTTCAGGTAGACTTTCCAAACCACATGCGCGTATGAACCTGAGCATTGATCGTCACGTTGATATCCACCTCCGTCCAGTCTGGCAGTGATGGAAGCCATTTATACATGAGAAAGAAGATGAAACATATTGATTTGATTGCTTTGCTTGCTTTGCTTTTGTGTTGTTTGCTTATGCTTATGCACTTTATTTATAGGTGTTGGGTCTCCATTAAATAATTGAATTCAACTATTGACTCCGAAGACAGAATACGTTACACTACCTTCACTCCTTTTCCTTCTAGAGGGTCCTTTGATGTCAGAGACCTTAGATGACCTTCAAAAATCTTTGTCTTGTAAAAGTGAAGCCTTGCAAAATAGACCTTCTGCTTAAATGAAGTACAAGAAAATTATTTTCTGCTTTACAGCTTTGCTCAATCCTTATTTATGAGGTTTCAAAAATCTGCAAATACACTTCCTAAATTTAGAAAAAGAACCCATTGATATGGCTTAAAATTCTACTCAAATAACAGGAAATGTATTTTCAGAACTAAAACCAGAGAAAGAGAAAGTGATAACTAAAAATTAAGATAAAATATTGTTTTATCAAATTTCAATAGATATTTTGAAGTATCTACCTTCACTCCTTTTCCTTCTAGAGTGTCCTTTGATGTCAGAGACCTTTGATGACCATTAAACCTTCAAAATAATGTATCATTCTAAGGAATTTTTGTAGGCTACTTTTAATTGAAAAATAAAGAAAAACATTCTTGGAGCATCTATTTTGCTTTTTAGCCTACACTTCACCCATATAGACATAGACTATATTCAATATAAAATGGATTTTCAGTCAACTATTTTAAAATCCAAGCATTTGAGAATACTGGCAAGTAGCTTAGGCAAATTTGTAAGACTTAGAAATCAGAACATGGTTAGCATAGGGTAAAGATACCAATGAATCAACAGTTTTTTTTGTAAAAAAAAAAAAAAGAAATAAGCACTTTTTCTACTCTGGAAGGCCTAACTTAAAGACTTTTGGTTTGAAAAGGGTTTCAGTATGTAGTAAAAACATCTAAGAATCTTACTGTTTGATTAGAAGTTTGAAGTTTTATCAGAAAAGATACAAAACTCCGATTTTTTTGAAATTGGACTGCTTTTGCCTACAAATTCGACAGAACAAAAAATTTGCCTGTTTTCAATGTTAGTTGGATCCCAATTCGACACATGTCGAAATACTTAGGGAATGCTTGTGGGCAGATCCTTGTGCATTCAACATGCCTATTCTGTTTACTTTATTTCCTTGTTTCTCTTCAACTTTGTTTAATGTGTAAACGCACAAAACACTTTTCAGACAGTGGAAGCAAAAAACTGAAAAAATTGTCTCAGGTATAGGAACAAAACTGGATAATCATATGGAGTGTAATCTTGTGACCTAAGTCATATGCCTTTTTTCTTTTTTTTTACATTTTTGCATATTTGCCACAAGAACAGTATCACCAAACGCTATCTGGAATGGGGCACTTCTTCTCAGCTTTAATGGTTCAGCAAAGATTTCTTTGTTGTTCACAGGAAAAATATTGTCAACATTTGGCCATTTCAAAGTTAATCTGTCATTTTAATCCACTTTAAAAGTTTAAGTTTTAACTATCCTTTGTCTGGAAAGTCCAAAATCCTTGAAATATGCATGTCCTAGGTTACTCAAGATATTTCAAAATTTGTGTAACCAAGGAGTTTAGCATGTTTCACTAGCATTTTGGGTGGGATAGGGTCTAAAAAAACATTAATGGATTTAAAAAATTTTAAGAAGTTTATTGTTATTCTAACTGACTTAGTGGAATTTATGTTTGTATGTAAACTCTTGGCCTCGTCCTAAACATGGGTAGGATTTTGATGGGGCCACTTTTAACATTTCTATTATATACTTCAAGGACCAGCAGGTAATCTACAAATTAACAACTTTGAGGGAATCTCTAACCAATTTCATTAATCAATACTAGATATAAGAGTGGTCTTAACCAGGGTCTTTAAGGAATTCTACACCAAGTAGGGAGGGGATCAGAGAGAACATTTTTGTATTTTACAACTTGGGATCTATTTGAAAGAAAACATATACAAAACTTACTAAGAGAGACTCTACTTCAAAGTTATTCAGTGATAAATGAATTAGGATGTTGTGATCAACCAAGTCAAATGCTTAAAAATATGAACTCGGTATGAGGCCAAGTGGCAGTTCCTCAGATGATGGAAAAATCTAGCATCTGGTGTCAAATCAGTAAAACTATGATTTAATAAAAACCTTTTTTTATGTTTTTTTCATGTGAAATATTATTAAAAATAATAATCATCAAAATCTCTCATTGTTGAGAAAGTACCCATAAGTTTGACAACTGTTTTCATCAGAGGACCCTTGAATTTGGACACCAATTGTTTCTCATCTGTTTAACATGTTCAGAGAAGTTTTGACAGAGTCACCTATATTTCGACAGGGTCTGTTGCTGTCTGTCAAAAATTTTGACGAAGTTACTAGCCTACAAGATATTCTCAAAAGAAATGAGTTTCATGATAGAAGCCAGTATCTATGTTTGAATTTGGCTGAAGAAACATTTTTAGTTGCCCTGGTATTTCACTACATCAGACAAGAATTTTCAACACATGGAACAAACTTTTGTCAATATAATATTAGCTGCCATTTTTAAATTGATTTAATCAAGAAAAGGCCAATGTGGCTACATTTTAGAGAAGATCAGATGTATCTTGACACATTGGTGCTGATCTCAATTTTTTTGCAGAAAAAAATAACCGAGTAATGACAGGTAGGAATTGCCTGAAAACAAGGCTAGATCTTAGAAAATGGCACTGGAACTTTTGATTTCTGATTGACTGAGTGCCCTCAGTCAATCAGGTATTCAACAATAATCTCAGTCAGTAATCAAAGTTTATTCAACCATTCCTTCCAGATGAAGTGCCTCTAGGGGAGAAAAATGAACAAATATTATTACATTGAATCTTTGTGGGTCTAAACTACAGGCAATACTAAATAATTGCCTCTGACTTAAGCAGGAGAGTAGAAATTCCAATTTCCCCTCTAATGAACATCCTGAATAATCCAGGGGGAATGGGCGAATTTCCTAGGGGGAGGAGGAATTCTCTGCAGTGAGTATTTTCCAGGGGGGATGAACACTGGCTCCCAGGGAAACAACAGCATGAACAGATTTCTCTGAGATATGAAATTTTAAACAAAAATGAGAATATTGATTCTGCTTTGCCCCTCCATATTGTTGAAAATCCAAATCATTTAGTTCTGTTTGGTGAGGAAACTGAAGCAAATCTGAGGCTTCCCTCATCTGAAGCAAAGGGCTTCAAAAATTCTTTTAGGACAGCAATTGAGATTAAAAAATCTATATACAGAGACTTTGCTTTAAATAGAGATACTGGAGATATTCCTATAAACCAATTTACAACTTAAAATCATATGATTAAAATAATATTTTTCTTCAATTTCAATTAAGATCTTCTGACCATACTTTTAATGAAAATTAGGTCAGTAGACAAGCTAAGTCACTCAATAAACAGAGAATTCTTGCCTGATCTGATTGGTAAATAGTCTTTCATTTATTTAGCTTGGTTTGTTTGATTCAATCTTTCTTCTCTGGTAAGAGCTCCTTCAAAAGGTTAGTTTTCCTTTTTTCTGAGCACTGAAGATAGCAGGGCAGAATTTCCTGACAAAATATCTGCTGCTTCTGCCATTTTTTAATCTTTTCTGTCTACTGGCTGACATTACCCTCATTTTTGATTTTCTTATTTTTTCCTTCTTTGCCATAAATTGATCATGCTTGTAGCCCTTTCTGTCTTTAAACAGCCCACAGAAATATTATAATTTCATTGCAACTAATATTTCACCATTTTAAAATTACAACTACCTTAACTATAATACACTTTATCATTGTCATAACAAGAAACTGAAGTCAGGCAAACAGGCTTTTAAACCAGCTAATACAGCTGTACATAAAACAAAATAATATCCAATCCTGACACTACCAGCCTCTTCATGCTTTTGTGCTGTGAAATAAAAGATACTAGTAAAATACCAGTAAAATAGGTAAATTTCATAAAATACGTAAATACCAAATTTACAGGGGTCCATAAAATTATGGTATAAAATACCCAATTTTACCACTTACAACACTAATATAAAGCTAGAAAGGATTTGCAATGGATATGAACATCATATTGGATTGAGAATGAAATTCTGATTCCATAGGTGTTTCCTGTCTATCTGAACATTCAGTTAATACAAACATTTGTCAATAATTCAAGAAGATTGCTTAAGCTGTCTCTCAACAATTGTGAAGTCCTAGCCTAGCACACCTTTTATAGTCAGTACTAAAGAAGTTTCCAATAGTGGCTTCTGATGCAAATTCAGCATCTGCAGATGAATGATTTTCATCTCTTAGACTTGTCATTATTCCTAGATTTCTCATTAGCCTAGTGTCAAGTTTGATTTATCATAGTAAAACTAGTTGTTGTTATATGAAAATAAGAGAGGAAAAAAAATAATAAATGAAATATAAATAAAAAAAAGGTGAGGAAACAAGGATTTTGTCAGCCAGTGGCAAAACATGAAGACAAAGATCAAGCAAATATTTTGACAAGGACCTCCACCAACTTGTCCTCAGTGCTAAACAAAAAAGACAAAACAAAAAAAAAAGAAAAAAAAAACAACAAAAATCTAACCTTTCAAATTTTCTAGTTGTTTGCAGAGTAAATATGTTCTACTTTCACCTTCTGCATCACCAAATTAATATTTTAGGAGAAGGAATAGAGTACTTCAAAATACTTTCCTGAAACATGCTTTAGTATATAGGGCCTAGATGGACATCCACTACATGGCTAATATGGGAGTAAACTTCATTTGTGATACAAATGGATGTTATATTTAGATTGAGGATGCAATTCTAGGTGTATATTTGCACATTAGGGGGGTGGGGGTATATAGTCTGTGAATATATACTACTACAACACTACCGTAACCCAAGTCCTTCTCTACTGTGCTGAGACCTGGCCAGCTGCTGCTTCTGCTCATGATGCCATAGACATGGCCCAAACAAAGTTCTTGAGATGTATTGAAGGGATCAGATGGGACAACTTTGTCTCAAACACCCAATTGCTGGCACTAACAGATCAGACCCCCAACTCTCATCAGGTCACTGCACAAACCCTACAGTGGTTCAGCCATTTGGTCCGCATGCCAGCAGAAACACCCGCCAGCACTCTCTTCAATTTTGATCCCCCTGCGCATGGCTGGAAGCGCCCCCGGTTCAGATGGAGGGACAGCCTCACCCAGTACCTCTCAATGATCAGCACTGATATACAAGAAGCAGTCATGCTTGCACAAGACCGTTCCGAATGGAGGCAAAAAGTCACATGTCTCTCTACGCTGGACCACCAGCAGGAGCAATAAGTCAAGTAAGTCAATTAAGTCAACTACTGCTAACAAATCACCACAGCACCTAGCCACCTGAGGCCAACACAGCTACACATGTTCCTCCTCCATCCCAATCTATTCAAAGTCCCCTTTTTATGCCTGCCCATGAAGTTCCCATTTCCTTTAAATCTTTCTTTATGACTTCCTCCCACCCGAGAAAAGGGATGACCTGCTTTACATTTAGCCCTAGACGGTTGGCCGAAAAGAACAATCTTTGGCAATCTGTCATCCTTCATCCACACAATGTGTCCTAGCCACCTCACCTTTATTTCATTATAGCCCTAGAGAGCAGTATTGAACCACATTTTTTGTATAGCCTATTGTTTGAAATACAGTCAGTCAGCCAGGTACCCAAAACAATCCTTAAGCAATTTCTCTGGAAAACATCTAGCAAATCTTCATCTGCTTTTTGGAGTGCCTATGCTTCCAAGCCATATTTGACCACTGTCATCACTGTAGCTTCTAATATTCTAATCTTGGTTTGCAGACTGATCTTCCTATTCTTCCAAACTTTTTTTTAACTGAGAAAAAACACCCTGAGCCTTGGCTATTCTACTTTTGACATCTTCACTGCTCCAACCATCTTTACTAATAATACTACCAAGGTAAGTGAAGCTGTCCACCTGATCAATCTTTTCATTACCCAACTTCACCTTTTCATCTTCACTTATTCCTAGCCTTAGTGACTTAGTCTTTTTAACATTAATTTTCAAACCTAATCTAGCACCCTGAACTCACAAAACCTCTAAAACTTCATTCATTTTGCTTACACTTTCATCTAGGATGCTTAAATCATCAGCATAATCTAAGTCCAGGAGACTTTTTCCTCCCCATTTGATTCTGTGGTCTCCCATTGCCTTTCCTGTGCTCCTTAAGACAAAGTCCATAAAAATAATCCATATAAAGGGGGATAGAACACAACCATGCTTAACTCCTGATTTAATACAAAACCAGCTGCTAACCTCATTTCCTACCTTACTGCAGCAGTGTTATTCTTGTACATAGCACTAATCACTTTAATGTTTAAAACCTTTACTTTAATGTTTAAAACCTTTACTAAAGCTCTTCTATCAACAGAATCAAGAGCTTGCTTATAATCTATAAAACTGAGGACCAAAGGTATTTGAAAACGCAGGCACTTCTCAATTATTAACCTAAGAGTGAAACTTTGGTTGACACATCCCCTACCTTTTCTAAAACTGCACTGTTCTTCTCTTAAAACTTTGGCTATGGCATCTCTTAGTCTAAAATGTATCATATCACTAAGTAATTTACTGCCTACAGATACCAGACTAATCCCTAGATAATTACCACACTCACTTTTATCACCTTTCTTATAAAGTGGCTTAATTAAGGTTTTCCTAAAATCTTTAGGTAGCTCCTCTTTTTCAAAAATCATATTCATCATCTTCAGTAACATATTTCTAACCTCAGAGCTAAGAAATTCATGAATTTCCTAGCTAGAACTACTTGTCTAGAATTTTACCTTAGAACTATATATGGGGGAGGAGGGTTGAAGGACATTGTCAGAAAAGCAGCCTTGATATTTGGGAATAGCATAGCCTAATGGCCTAAAAGAAATGCACTGGTGCTACTTTGCTTTTATTTAGTATGTCTCCTTTAGAAGAGGCTAACAGTCAAACATTGGCCTTAAAAAATAATTCAAGAAAATTGCCTGAGTTGTCTCTCAATAGGCTAATTGTGAAGTACTAGCCTAGTAGCCAGGCCTATACCTTTTATAGTCAGTACTGAAGAAGTTTCCAATAGTTGCTTCTGATGCAAATTCGGTATCTGGGGTTGAATGGTTTTCATCTCTTAGACTCGTCATTACTCCTTGATTTTCCATTATCACCAAGCTTGATTAGTAGCCTGTAATTAGACAACAAATCTATCACATTAGCCGTTTTCCTGGGATACAGGACATATCGTAACTTTTTGAAAAATCTTTGCGTTTTACACTGCGAAAAAAATGGAGAGCTAAGATGAGTAGATCATCAAAGTTCTCTCATCATTGTTCTATATAGCAGAACAGTGGTGGTCTTCACACTTTTTGCTAACATCAGTGAGCTGTAAGATCTTAGAACAGAGTTGAGTAAAAAAACGATAATCTTTGCAGAAAGATGTAAGATCTTAGTGCTAAAAAACGGGCGATTATAATTTACCCTGAATTCTTTGTTTACTAACACAAATACAGCCATTGCTAAATTTGTAAGCTAAACCGTTTTGTCGGGGGAGGGGGGTCTAAAAAAAGATCTACGGTTTATTAATAAATAAAAGTCCTATTAAGTTTTGTCCTTAAATTTGTTATAGATTTTTAACTGCAGTAAACTCAATCCAATCAGCTGTAGCAATCGGGGTGCCTCGAAATAAAGAAAATAGCACACTTTTCCAAGAATTAAATAAAAAACAAGGTTTTTTTTTATTTGAAAGTATGGAGCGTCATTAAAACTTTAAACGAACAAAAATTATTTCGTGTATGAAAGGGGCTGTTCCGTCCTAAACACCGCGCTCGTTACGCTAAAGTTTTTTTTATTGTTTTAAAAAGTAGAGTTGTGACAAAGAGCAATCGTAAGCGTAGAGAGCGAGGCGTTGAGGAGGAGGAATGGCGGGTTTTTCTTCCTCAACACCTTGCTTTTTACAATAAAGCTGTTAACACTTTTAGAAAGCTTCATTCTAATTAAACGGCTACCTTAACTGAGTAGCGGCAGTAGTGAGCAGTATAAAGATCCTGGACATATAACGAGACGTACAACCTGAGGGACTAAACCAAGTCATTGCTCCTGTATTTGGGCATTATTAAAGGTCTGAGACGTACAACCTGAGACACCTGATCATAATTCTTGCCTGGGCATCCAAACCTGTCAGAATATGATCAGCTCAAAGGGTTTAAATTTTAATCGCTTACCAACTAACGGTAAATGTGAGGCAATGGTGACTCCCACGCAACATTATATAAATGTCAGAATATGATTAGCATATGTTCATCCTTCAAAAGTCAATTTATTCAAGTACAGAAACGCAATTGGGATCAACCTAACTTCACTTCCTGGCTGTGGTTGCTATAATACACAAGTATCAAGTGAGGAGTGCAGCTAATATAAAATAATGTCTAGTATTTGGGTATGCATAAAGAAGAAACTAATAAAGTCGTATACATTTTAGGCAATGATACGACAGCCCATAGTTATCAATGACCCAACCGCCAAGGGCCCCAAGGCCCTTCCCCTCTAATTTTTTAACCCCCTCTTTTTTACTTTTTTTGTTCTTTTATTTTTGATGCTTTTTAAACTTTCTTTTAACATAGAAATTTTTTCAACTTTTTGTATGTTTTAAAATGACATGGAATATACCTAAAACAAAAAAAAATCAAAGTTAATATTTTTGAAACATTGAAATAATTACGAATTAGATATGTTAGTCGTGATTTTTACGATTGGAAAAAATAATGGTGTAGTAACACTTTTCTTTTTTTTGGACTGAATTTTTTGGACAGATATTATTCAACTTTTTTTTGTATCTATGCAGCCGAACGCATAATACTCTATGGCTGGTCATCGACAGCACAAAGAATACAATTTCAATATCATTGAAATAAAAAAAAATTAAGTAAAAAAACGTCATTACAAATATGGTTTTTCTACCACAAAAAATCACGAGTGTCATATGTATACTATTTTCATTTTGTTTTTTAAAAATGTCACAAGTGAATTTCTATGGCATTTATAATTTATTGGATTGATGAACATGGTTTTTGGATTTTTTTTTTTATGTGGCTGCCTCAGTGGTACTCTATGGTTGGTTATCGATACTACCTAGTTTATGGTATATTTCAATCAGTATTTTTTGTACAGTGGTAGGATAAACATTTGCATCATCTTTGAAAAAAATGTGAAGATAAATTATTCGAGGAAAGTGTGTACACATGATATTGTCATCATTGCGTTGAATGCTAGCAAAGACAAATATTTGAACTATGGAACAAGTATCTGTCCGTTTATTCACACAGGTATAAATACCTGTAAGCGAAATAAAAATACCTACAAACACACAGAGTCAGGCATAAAATCATACAAAGACAGACATAGAGACAAGCAAACATCCGCTCAGAAATACATGCATAGAGAGAGAGAGAGAAACAAAAAAAAAAAACCTTTATAAAAGCATAGTCAGACACAAAATCAAACAAAGACAGATATAGAGAAAAGCAAATATCCACTCAAACACGAAGCCATAGAGAGAGAGAGAGAGAGGGGCAAAAATACTTACAAACACATAGTCAGATACAAAATCACATAAAGACAGTCACAGAAACAAGCAAACATAAAATCAGACACACAGGCACCGAGAGAGAGAGGCAAAAATACTTACAAAACACATAGAGTCAGACACAAAACCACACACATAGACAGACATAGAGACAAGCAAACAGCCGCTCAGACACACAGGCACAAAGAGAGAGAGAGGCAAAAATATCTACAAAACCGACAAACATCCACTCAGACACACAGGAATAGAGAGAGAGAGAGAGAGAGGAAAAAACACTTACAAACACACAAAGTCAGACATAAAATCACATATCTACAAAAAGAAAGACAAGCAAAGATTCGCTCATTCACAAATGCCTAGAGACATAGAAGCAAAAAATACCTACAAACGCACAGAGTTAGACACAAAATCAAACAAAGACTGACATAGAGTCGAGCAAACATCCACTCAGACACACAGGTACAGAGAGATGGCAAAACTACCTACAAACGAACAGAGTCAGGCACAAAATCACAAGACAGACATAGAGACAAGCAAAAAACCGCTCAGACACACAGGTACAGGGAAAGGGAGAGAGAGAGAGAGAGAAAAAAAAATTATATGCAAAACCACAGAGTCAGATACAAAATCACACATAGTCGGACATAGAGACACGCAAACATCCACTCACACACACAGCCACAGAAAGAGAGAGAAAGACAGAGAGAGAGAGAGAGAGAGAGAGAGAGAGAGAGAGAGAGAGAGAGAGAGAGAGAGAGAGAGAGAGAGAGAGAGAGAGAGAGAGAGAGAGAGAGAGAGAGAGAGAGAGAGAGAGAGAGAGAGAGAGAGAGAGAGAAGAGAGAAGAGAGAGAGAGAGCCGTAAAAGATTTACGGTTTATTACTAAATAAATGAGCTAGAAAGTTTTGTCCTTAAATTTGTTATAGATTTTGAAGTGCAGTAAACTCAAACTAATCAGCTGTAGAAATGCAGTATATAAAAGAACAGCAGTTTACAAACCAGTTACAAAGAATACAATGAAAATATTGAATTTTCTTAATCGGGGTACCTCGAAATGAGGAAAATAGTGCACTTTACCAAGAATTAAATAAAAGGTTTTTGTTAACTGAAAGTAGGAAGCATCATTGAAACTTTAAACGAACAGAAATTATTTCGTATATGAAAGGGACTGTTCCATCCTCAATGCCATGCTCTTTATGCTAAACTTTTTTTTTTATTGTTTTAAAAAGTAGAGTTGTGACAAAGAGTCAATCGTAAGCGTAGAGAGCGAGGCGTTGAGGAGGAGGAATAACGGGTTTTTTTTCCTCTCCTCAATACCTTGTTCTTTACACTAAAGATGTTAGCACTTTTTAAAAAGCTTCATTCTAATTAAACGGCCAGATTGTTTGAGTAGTCGTAGTAGTTAGCTATATAAAGGTTCTGGATGTATAACGAGATGTACAACCTGAGGGACTAAACCAAGTCATTGCTTCTGTATTTGGTTCCTATTAAAGGTCCGAGACGTAGAACCTGAGAAACCTGATCATAATTCTTGCCTGGGCATCCAAACCTGTCAGAATATGATCAGCTCGAAGGGTTGAAATTTTAATCGCTTACCAACTAAGGGTAAATGTGAGGGAATGGTGACTCCCACGCAACATTATATACATGTTATATGATTAGCATATTTTCAGCCTTCACAAGTCAATTGATTCAAGTACAGAAAAGCGATTAGGATCAACCTAACTTCACTTCCTGGCTGTGGATGCTATAATACACAAGTATCACTTGAGGAGTGCAGCTATTGTAAAGTAATGACTAGTGTTGGAGTATGCATAAAGAAGAAACTAATAAAGTCGTATATATTTTAGGCAATGATACAACAGCCATAGTTATCAATGACCCAACATCCAAGAGCCCCAAAGCCCTTCCTCTCCAATTTTTTGACCCCCTCTTTTCTTACTTTTTTTGTTCTTTTATTTTCGAAGTTTTTCTTAACTTTTTTCAACATAGAAATTTTTTCAACTTTTTTATATTTTAAAATGACATGATATATACCTAAAACAAAAAAAAATCACATTTAATATCTTTGAAATATTGAACTGAGTGGGATTTAGATATGTTAGTCATGATTTTTACTATTAGGAAAATAATGTTTTTAAACTTTTCTTTTTTTTTGGACTGAAGTTTTTTGGACGGAAATTATTCAACTTTTATTTTTTTATTTTTATCTATGCGGCCACCCCGTAGTACTGTATGGCTGGTCATCGACAGCACCGAGAATACAATTTTAGCATCACTGAAATAAAAAAAAAAGTAAAAAACGTCATTACAAATATGGTTTTCTACCACAAAAAATCACGAGTGTCATATGTATACTATTTTAATTTTGTTTTTTAAAAAATAGCACCAGAGAAATTCAATGGCACTTATAATTTTTTGGACTGATGAACATGGTTTTTGGATTTTTTTTTATATTGCTGCCTCAGTGATACTCTATGGTTGGTCATCGATACTACATAGTTTAATGTATATTTCAATAAGATTTTTTTTACAGAGGTGGGATAAACATTTGCATCATATTTGAAAAAAATGTGAAGATAAAATATTCGACGAAAGTGTGCGTACATAAGGAAGTCATCATTGCGTTGAATGCTAACAAAGACAAATATTTGAACTATGGAACAAGTACTAGTGGGAATCTCCTTGGAAATGTATGCGTGCGTTGTCATGACAGTGAGAGATTAAATTTCTTTAAAGTACCGAAAAAATTCAATTTTTATGAGGGAGGAATTGTAAGAGTAACATTTCCAGAGATGATAGTACTCAAAGAGAATACCAACAAAAAACATAATAGTTGATTAAGAGTACATCTTCTTGCTAGTGTATGCGGTAACATGTTACCCAGTGATAAACCCTACCAACAGCTTTTGGAATTAGAATTCAACAGAAGGTCAAAAGAAGAAAGGCCTACTGCTGCACTAATGTCATAAGCCATATCTTATATACTTGCCAGAACTGTTACCAGTGTAAAACAATTTGGTAATAAATAGTGAAATTGAAAGCAGATTAAAAAGGATATTGGCAGACAATATCACTAGTGAATGTGAAGATGAGTTGATTTAAAATAAAGCGCATGTGAGCATTATTACTACCATGATCATATACCAACAGATATAATAAACGAAGCAACTAATACCAAAGACGAAACGCATACTGATCCTTTAGCTGACACCTGAGTAAAATTTGTGAATGACTCAAAATGGATTAGTGATCATTCTACTGGTTACGAACTAAGAGAAGAGAATACTTAACCTATCAAGAGAGAACATGATGAATTATTCTATGGAATAGATTCAGAATGTCCAAATTTGTTCAGTGATATTAATAACGTATAATATGGTATGTAACTTATGTTTATTTTAATATTCTACATGTCGCTATTTCAATAAAAATATTTTATACATTAATTTGTTATGTTTACATTATTTTTAGGGTACGCTAACAAGCCATACGTTCAGAATGTTTATTAAGAAGTCAGAGATGTAAGAAAAGGAATTTTCAGGGTCGTAGATAATCATAACAGGCTAAGAGGGAATATATTAGAAACTGGGATAAGTTAAGAGGGCTTTTTACCAAAGTCTGAGAGAGATTAGCTGGATTTTTTCTCTAAAATCTCCAAAGACAAGTAAACATCCGCTCATAAACACAGGCAGAGAGTAAGAGAGGCAAAAATATCTACAAAAACACAGAGTCAGACATAAGATCATACAAACACAGACATAGAGACAAGAAAACATCCGTTCAGACATACAGGCTTAGAGACAGAGAGGCAAAAATATGTACAAACACATAGCCAGACATAAAATCACACAAAGACAGTTATAGAGACAGGCAAACATCCGCTCTGACACATAGGTATAGAGAGAGAGAGAGGCAAAATACTTACAAACACATAGTCAGACACAAAATCACACAAAGACAGACTTAGAGACAAGCAAATATCCACTCAGACACACAGGTACAGAGAGATCGAGAGAAAGAGAAAGAGAGAGAGAGAGAGAGAGAGAGAGAGAGTGGGAGAGAGAGAGAGATTGAGAGAGAGAAGGAGAGGCAAAAATATCTAAAAACACTGCAAACATCCGCTAAGACACACAGACACCAAGATAGAGAGGCAAAAATCCTTACAAACACATAGATTCAGACACAAAATAACAAATAGACAGACATAGAGACAATCAACCATCCGATAAGACACACGGGCACAGAGAGAGAGAAGGAGGTAAAAATACCTACAAACACACAGAGTCAATCACAAAATCAGACAAAGACAGATATAGAGACAGGCAGACATCCACTCAAACAGACAGGCATAGAGAGCAAGAGGAAAAAATACTTACAAACACATAGTCAGACACAAAATCACACAAAGACTGACATAGAGAAAAACAAATATCCGCTCAGACGCACAGGCAAAGAGAGAGCAAGAGAAAGAGAGAGAGAGAGAGAGAGAGAGAGAGAGAGAGAGAGAGAGAGAGAGAGAGAGAGAGAGAGAGAGAGAGAGAGAGAGAGAGAGAGAGATAGAGAGAGAGAGAGAGAGAGAGAGAGAGAGAGAGAGATGAGAGAGAGAGAGAGAGAGAGAGATGAGAGAGAGAGAGAGAGAGATTGAGAGAGAGATCGAAAGAGGCAAAAATATCTAAAACACTGCAAACATCCACTCAGACACACAGGCAACGAGAGAGAGAGAGGCAAAAATACTTACAAACACATAGGCAGACACAAAATATAACAAAAACAGACCTAGAGACAAACAAATATCCGCTCAGAAAACACATGTACAGAGAGAGCGAGAGAAAGAGAGAGAGAGAGAGAGAGAGAGAGTGAGTGAGAGAGAGAAAGAGTGAGTGAGAGAGAGAAAGTGAGTGAGAGAGAGAGAGAGAGATTGAGAGAGAGAGCGAGAGAGGCATAAAATCTAAAAACACTGCAAACATCCCCGCAGACACACAGGCACCAAGAGAGAGAGAGGCAAGAATACTTACAATCACATAGATTCAGACACAAAATCACACATAGACAGACATAGAGACAATCAAACTATCCGATCAGACACACAGGCACAGAGAGAGAGAAGGAGGTAAAAATATCTACAAACACACAGAGTCAATCACAAATTAACACAAAGACAGATATAGAGACAGGCAGACATCCACTCAGACAGACAGGCATAAAGAGCAAGAGGCAAAAATACTTACAAACACATAGTCAGACACAAAAATCACACGAAGACAGACATAGAGAAAAACAAATATCCGCTCAGACGCACAGGCAAAGAGAGAGTGAGAGAAAGAGAGAGAGAGAGTGAGAGAGAGAGAGAGAAGAGAGAGAGAGAGAGAGAGAGAGAGAGAGAGAGATTGAGAGAGAGATCGAGAGAGGCAAAAATATCTAAAACGCTGCAAACATCCACTCAGACACACAGGCACCGAGAGAGAGAGGCGAAAATACTTACAAACACATATATTCAGGCACAAAATCACACATAGACAGACATAGAGACAAGCAAACATCCGCTCAGACACACATGCACAGAGAGAGAGAGAGAGAGGGAGAGAGAGAGGAAAAAATATCTACTAACCCTGCAAATATCCGCTCAGACACACAGGCATAGAGAGAGAGAGGCAAAAATACCTACAAACACACAAAGTCAGACATAAAATCAAACAACTACCAAAAGAAAGACAAGCAAAGATCCGCTCATTCACACATGCATAGAGGCAGAGAAGCAAAAAATACCTACAAAGGCACAGAGTTAGACACAAAATCACATAGAGAGAAGCAAACATCCGTTCAGACACACAGAAACAAAGAGAGAGAGAGAGGCAAAAATACCTACAAATATACAGAGTCAGAGACAAAATGACACAAAGACAGACATAGAGACAGGCAAACATCAGCTCAGACACAGGCATAGAAAGAGAGAGAGAGAGATGAAAAATACCTACAAACACAAAGACTGACATAGAGAAATTGCAAACATTCGCTCAGACACACATTCATAGAGCCATGGAGAGGCAAAAATACCTACAAATGCACAGAGTCAGACACAAAATCACAACAAAGACAGAACATCCAAGTCAGACAAACATCCACTCAGACACACAGGCACAGAGAGAGAGGCAAAAATACCTACTAACAAAACAGAGTCAGGCACAAAATCACAAGACAGACATAGAGACAAGCAAACATCCGCTCAGACACACAGGCATAGAGAGAGAGAGAGAGACAAAAATATATACAAAAGCACAGAGTCCGATACAAAATCACACATAGTCAGACACACAAAACACACACAAAACAAGCAAACATGGATGACACACAAAAATCCAACCAGGACACACAACCACAAAAGAGAGAGAGAGAGAGAGAGAGAGAGAGAGAGAGAGAGAGAGAGAGAGATAAAATACCTGCAAACACACAAAGTCAGACACAATATTACACTAAGACAGACATAGACAGAAGCAAACACATCCGCTCAGACACACAGCCACAGAAAAAGAAAGGAAAAACTACTACAAACGAAAAGAGTCAGACACGATGTTGCAAAAAGTCGATATATAGACAAGCTCACATCAACTCAGACACACAGGCACAAAGATAGATAGAGATAAAGAGAGAGCAAGAGAGAGAGAGAGAGAGAGAGAAGGCAAAAACACCTACAAGAACACAGTGTCAGACACAAAATTACACACAAACACAGACAAAGACAAGCAAATATCCGCTCATTCACACAGGCACAGAGACAGAGAAGAAAAATACCTACAAACACAAAATCATACAGACAGACATATAGACTAGCAAACAGACAGAAAATCATACAAAGACAGACATAGAGACAAGTGAACATCAACTCCGACACACAGGCATAGAGAGAGAGGAAAGAAATACCTATAAACACACAGAGTTAGACACAATATCACATAAAGACAAACATAGAGACAAACCATCACCTTCTCAATCACATAGGCACAGAGAGAGAGAGAGAGGAAAAATACCTACAAACACAAAGACAGACATGGAGAAAAGCAACATTCGCTCAGACACACATTCATAGAGAGATGGAGAGCAAAAATACCTACAAACGCACAGAGTCAGACACAAATACACACAAAGACAAACATAGAGTCGAGCAAACATCCACTCAGACACACAGGCACCGAGAGAGAGAGGCAAAAATATCTACGAACAAACTGAGTAAGGCACAAAATCACAAGACAGACATAGAGACAAGTGAAAATCTGCTCAGTCACATAGGCATAGAGAGAGAGAGAAAAGATACAAAAAAAACTACAAACACAAAGAATCAGACACAAAATGAGACATAGACAGACATAAAGAAAAACAAAAATCCTCTATGACACACAGACATAGAGATAGAAAGAAAATAAAATACCTACAAGCACACAAAGTCAGATATATAATCACAAAAAGAAGCAGATTGAGACAAGCAAGCATCCGCTCAGACACACAGGCATAGAGAGAAAGTCCCCAAAATACTACAAACGCACAGAGTCAAACACAATGTCAAACAAAGACACACATAGAGACAAGAAAAACATTCGCTCAGACCCACACGCACAAAGAGAGAGAGAGGTTACCTACCTGTGTGTTACCTACAAACACACAGATTGAGACACAAAATCAAACAAAGACAGACACTGAGAGAAGCAAACATCTCCTCAGACACACAGCCATAGACAGAGAGGTATAAACTACCTATAAACATACAGGGTTAAACATAAAATCACGCAAAAACCGATATAGAGACAAGCAAAACATCCACTTAGATACACAGGAAGAGAGAGAGAGAGGGGGGGGGGGGGGAGAGAGAGAGAGAGAGAGAGAGAGAGGCAAAAATACCTACAAACACACAGAGTCAGACACTAAATAACATATAGACAGAGATAGAGACAAGCAAACATCCACTCAGACACACAGGCACATAAGGAGAGACAGAGAGAGGAAAAAAATACCTACAAACACACAGAGCCGCTCAGACACACTGACACAGAGAGAAAAAGAGAGAGAGAGACAAAAATACCTACAAACACACAGATTCAGACACAAAATCAAACAAAGACAGACATTGAGACAAGCAAACATCTACTCAGACACACAGACACAGAGAAAGAGAGGCAAAAATACTTACAAACACACAGAGTCAGACACAAAATCACACAAAGACCGACATATAAACAAGCAAATATTCCGCTCAGAAACTCATGTATAGAGAGATAGAGAGACAAATATACCTACAAAGGCACAAAGTCAGACACAAGGCATAGAGAGAGTTAAGCAAAAATACTTTCAAACACACGGAGTCAGACACAAAATCAAGCAAAGACAAACAAAGAGGGAAGCAAAAATCCGCTCAGACACACAGGCACAGAGTGAGCGAGAGATGCAAAAATACCTACAAGCACAGTGTCAGACACAAAATCATACAAAGACAGACATAGAGACTAGAAAACTCCTGCTCAGTCACACACTTATAGAGAAAGGGAGAAGCAAAGCTACCTACAAACACACAGAGAAACTCAGGACCGAAGGGCAACTTTTTTCTCTTCTTCAAAAAAAAATTTAGTACTTAAGTTTAACATTTTACTCTTCTTTGGAAAAAGTTCAGAATTGAAGTTTAGCATTTTTTCTTTCTATGTAGAAATTCAGAAGAGAACTTGAACTTTTCTTCTCTTCCTTGACAAAATTCAAAACTGAACTGTAACTTTTTTCTGCTTTGGGGGAAAACTTAGATCAGAACTTAACTTTTTTTTCTTCTTCTTTGAGAAAATTCAGCCTGTGCCACCTCAGTTGATGTTTCAAAGTGCATTTTGGAAGTTTTCGTTTGAGACATATGACTTAGGATATTGTTTTTGGCGTTGTCTCGCGGTTTATCTTGTCAGTGCTACCTCAGTTGATGTTTCAAAATACATTTTGGAAGATTTTTTGTTTGAAACGTATGACTAATATTATTTTTGTAGTGTCGTGTCATGGTTTATCATAACTGTGCTAGCTCAGTTGATGTTTCAAAGTGTATTTTGGAAGTTTTTCGTTTTAAACATATGACTAAGGATATTCTTTTAGTGTTGTGTCGTGGTTTATCTTGTCTGTGATATCTCAGGTGATGTTTCAAAGTGTATTTGGAAGTTTATCGTTCGAAATGTATGACTTAGGATATTTTTGTAGTGTTGTCTCATTTTTTATTTTGTCTGTGCTACCTCAGTTGATGTTTCAAAGAGCATTTTGGAAGTTTTTCGTTTGAAAAATATGACTTAGGATATTTTTGTAGCCTTGTCTCGTGGTTTTTCTTGTCGGTGCTACCACAGGTGACGTTTCGAAGAGCATTTTGGAAGCTTTTGGTTTGAAATGTATGCCTTAAGATACTTTTACAGGGCTGTTTCATGGTTTGTCTTGTCTGTGCTACCTCAGTTGATGTTTCAAAGAGCATTTTGGAAGTTTTTTCGTTTGAAACATATGAATTGGGATATTTTTGTAGAGTTGTTCCGTTGTTTACCTTGTCTATGCTACCTCAGTTTATTTTCCAACGTGCAGTTTAGAAAATTTTCGTTTGAAACATGTGACTTGGGATATTTTTTTGTAGTGTTGTGTCGTGGCTTATCTTGTCTATGCTACCTCACTTGATGTTTCAAAGTGCATTTTGGAAGTTCTCTTGTTTGAAACGTATGACTTAGGATATACTTGTAATGTTGTTTTGTGATTTATCTTGTCTGTGCTATCTCAGTTGATATTACGAAGTGTATTTTGGAAGTTTTTCATTTGAAAAACATGATTTAGGATATATTATTTTAGTGTTGTGTTGTGGTTTGTCTCGTCTGTGCTACCTCATTTAATGTTTCAAATTGCATTTCGGGAGTTTTTCATTTGAAACGTATGACTTAAGATATTTTTTTTATGTTGTGTCGTGGTTTATCTTGTCGGTGCTACCTCAGTTGATGCTTCAAAGTGCATTTAGGAAGTTTTTTGTTTGAAACGTATGGCTTAGGATAGTTTTTGTTCTGTTTTTTGTGGTTTGTATCGTCTTTTAGCTAACTCATTTGATGTTTCAAAGTGCATTTTAGAAGTTTTTCATTGAAATGTGAGAATAAGGATATTTTTGTAGTGTTGTATCATGGTTTACGTTCTCTTTGTTAACTCGGTTGATGTTTCAAAGCACAAATTGGAAGTTTTTCGTTTGAAACGTATGACTTAAGATATTTTGTAGTGTCGTGTCATGGTTTATCTTGTCTGTGCTACTTCAGTTAACGTTGAAAAGTGCATTTTTGAAGATTTTTCGTTTGAAACATATGACTCAGGATTTTTTTGTAGTTTTATATCGTAATTCATCTTGTATGTGCTAATCTTTGTCTCTTCTATCTAAGTTGATGTTGCAAAGTGCATTCTTGAAGCTTTTTGTTTGAAACGTATGACTTAGGATATTTACTGTAGTGTTGTGTCGTGGTTTTATCTCGTCTGTGCTACCTCAGTTGATATTTCAAAGAGCATATTGGAAGTTTTTCGTTTGAAACCTATCACAGGATTTGTAATAGTGTTTTGTCTAGATTTATCTTGTCTCTTTTACCCCAGTTGATGTTTTAAAGTGCATTTTTGGAAGTTTTTCGTTTGAAACGTATGACTTAGTATATTTTTATAGTGCTGTGTCATGGTTATCCCGTCTGTGCTACTTCAGCTGAGGTTTCAAAGGGCATTTTGAAATTTTTTTGATTTGAAATATATGACTTAGGATATTTTTTGTAGTGCTGTGCCGTGGTTTATCTTGTTATTTTAAAATTTAAAAAGAACTTTTGCAGACAAAATTGGAAATTGACTTTCTACTAATGCTCTCACGTTAACCTACACAGACTAGGTTAAGTTGTGTTACATTAGGTGAGTCATCAATAGTCTCTATAGCGGTTCTTCTCATACAAAATGGCGGACAATGCTAACACGAAATGGCGGTAAAGCATGGATGTATTGGGATGATATAAGGATTATGCCCCTACTTGGAAGGGCCCTCTGTAAATTGTTTTCCTGGCCCTTGCAGTTTTTTTTAAGAATCAAATAAACTATGACATAACAATCTTAGAAATCCTGAAGTAAAGAAGGTTTTTTAAAAAAATTAAAGAAACTATTAAATATCACCCAAAGAAATCATGATTTTGCGAGGTCTCGTGGGTTTTTAAAAGAACATTCAAAGAAATCCTAGGGTAAAGAAATCCATGAAGTTTTTTTTTAAAGCATATTATTTAACAACCACGGTAATCCAATCCTGGAGGAAGGAAGCAGCAAACACCTATGAGGCAACAAACACCTGCGTCTCCTAGAAAAACATTTTCTATTACGTACTATGCACCTGTATCTCCTGTAAAACATTTTCTATGACGTAAGAGAGACATATGCGTCTAGAAGAAGCTCAAAGAAGTGCTGGGATAAGGATTCAGAGGGGCTACTGTAAGGTGGAACCTTAAAACCCTACACCATTGACAAAATGTTCACTCTTAGGTTAATAAATGAGAAGTTCCTGAGTTATCAAACACCTTTGGTCCTCAGTTTTATATATTTTGAGCAAGCATTTGATTCTGTTGATAGAAGACCTTAAGCAAAGGTGTTATCCGAGTATGATATACCACACAAATACATTAAAGTGATTTGTGCTATGTACTAGAAAAACACTACTGCGGTTAAGGAAATGAGGTTAGTAGCTGGTCTTTTATTAATTCAAGAGTTAAATAGGGTTGTGTTCTATCCCCCTTTATATTGATCATTTTGATGAACTTTTTCTTAAGGACGACAGGAAATGGGGACGGATATATGGATCATTTTGATGAACTTTTTCTTAAGGACGAAAATAAATGGGGACGAAAAATTTTCCTGGACTTAGATTACGCTGATGATTTAAACATCCTTGATGAATTTGGGAGCAAAATGAATGAACTTTTAGAGGTCTTGCGAGTTCAGGGCACTAGAATAGGTTTGAAAATTAATGGTAAGAAGAATAAGTCACTAAGACTAGGAATAAGTGAAGATGAATAGGTGACATTGGGTAACGAAAAGATTGATCAGGAGGGCAGTTTCATTTACCTTGGTAGTATTATTAGTAAGGACGATGGGAGTTGTGAAGATGTTAAGAGCAGAATAGCAAAGGCTCAGGGTGTTTCTTCATAGTTAGAAAAAAAGTTTTAAAGAATAGGACGATAAGTGCAAACCAAGATTAGAATATTAGAAGCTACAGTGATGACAGTGGTCAAACATGGCTCTGAAGCATGGGCGCTACGAAAAGCGGATGAAAATTTCTAGACATTTTTCCAGAGAAATTGCCCACGGATGGTTCTGGGTACCCGGCTGACTGACCGTAATTCAAACAGTAGACTGTACAAAAAATGTGGTTCAACCCCTCTTTCTAGTGCTATAATGAATGAAGGGTTGAGATGGCTAGGGTAAGGGTACGTTGTGTGGATGAAGGATAATAGATTGCCGAAGATTGTCCTTTTCGGTCAGCCCTTTAGGGCTAAATGGAGAGCAGATAATCCTAGACATGGGTGGGAGGACGTCATAAAGAAAAATTTGAAGGAAATGGGAAATTTCCTGGGCGGGTGTAAGAAGGAAGAATTTGAATAGATTGAGATGGACGAGTAGTGTACGTAGCTGTTTTGGCCTCAGGCGGTTTGGTGCTGCGGTGAGTGGTCAGTAGTAGTAGTAGATAACCGGTGAAAAAAAACAAATAAACACGTATCCATTATCTTTCTTCAGACAAAAATACAAAATTCCACGTTTTTGCAGATGGGAGGTTGGAACCTTTTCGTTAGGGTTCCATAATATGCTGAATCTGATGGTGCGCTTTTCATTAATATTTATTGACTTTTCGGGGGTGTTTGTCCCCTTTCTTGAAAATTACGCGAATTTTCTCGGGGTTGTAGCTTTTGATAAGTACATTAAACTTAATGAATTTTACGTATTGAGAAACAACGTAAAAAGCCGATCCTTTTGATGTATATATTGTTATCCAAATCCATTTCTTAGAGTTTCAGTTACTATTTGGTCGAGTCACTCCTTACTTACATTTTGTTACCCCCAACTGTTTGATTAACTCACTAGCCTTGGAACTGATCACCTGGTATCATCTTGTACATATATTTCTGAAACTCATATTAAGAGACTTCTATGATTCGAAATGATCAGTTTTTCTTGGAACTGAAAACTCCCTATTGAAAACCTGCAGAGCCTTTATAGATTTGGCTGCTCGCGAAGCATGCATTGCACTGACTACTGAACCTTCACCATATACTCCCTAAAAACGCACTTGATTCTATCGGGGCTGAATCACAGGGTCTGTCACAGCACTTGCATCTATTGATACAGATTTAGTAGCCCGAAAGGCCAAATCCCTATAGTAGAATGCGCCTTCTGGATTTGCTCGGAGGTATAGCAATTACCATGCTATTCTATGTTCCTTCCATTGTTATTCTATGGGAACTTCTACACGTGATTAAACACGTTATAAAACTATGTGCTATTTGCTTATGTCCTGTTGGTACCATTCCAAACGAGTGGGGATTCCCCGCCTGTTCCTAAACATTGCAAAAAAGATAACCGTATGAACGGGGGATTCCCCGCACACATTTGTTTCAACTCCAAGTTTTTTTTTTCAACCAGAGTGGGTTTTTTTTCGAGCTGACACCTGTTTTTTAGGCAGCCAAGTTTTTTTTTTCAACCAGAGTGGGTTTTTTTTCGAGCTGACACCTGTTTTTTAGGCAGCTTGATTCTATCGGGGCTGAATCACAGGGTCTGTCACAGCACTTGCATCTATTGATACAGATTTAGTAGCCCGAAAGGCCAAATCCCTATAGTAGAATGCGCCTTCTGGATTTGCTCGGAGGTATAGCAATTACCATGCTATTCTATGTTCCTTCCATTGTTATTCTATGGGAACTTCTACACGTGATTAAACACGTTATAAAACTATGTGCTATTTGCTTATGTCCTGTTGGTACCATTCCAAACGAGTGGGGATTCCCCGCCTGTTCCTAAACATTGCAAAAAAGATAACAGTATGAACGGGGGATTCCCCGCACACATTTGTTTCAACTCCAAGTTTTTTTTTTTCAACCAGAGTGGGTTTTTTTTTTCGAGCTGACACCTGTTTTTTAGGCAGCCAATTAACATTTGCAAAAAAAAAGGGGTAATTAGTAATAGTCAATTTTGGAGGGAAAATCAAAAATACTCAGAATCGAAAATAAATGGGATCTGGCTCAAGGGGAAGGCTCAGAGGCCCTTCGTTCCCCCATTTCTGAGGGCAGGGGAGGGGGGGGGGTCAATTTTGGAGGGAAACCAAAAAATGCTCAGAATCGAAAATAAATGGGATCTGCCTCAAGGGCAAGGCTCAGAAGCCCTTCGTTTCCCCATTTCTGAGGGCAGGGGAGGGGGGGGTCAATTTTGGAGGGAAAACCAAAAATGCTCCGAATCAAAAATAAATAGGATCTGCCTCAAGGGCAAGGCTGAGAGGCCCTTCGTTCCCCCATTTCTGAGGGCAGGGGGGGGGGTCAATTTTGGATGGAAAATCAAAAATACACAGAATCGAAAATAAATGGGATCTGCCTCAAGGGGAAGGCTCAGAGGCCCTTCGTCCCCCCCATTTCTGAGGGCAGGGGAGGGGGGGGTCAATTTCGGAGGGAAAATCAAATATACTCAGAATCGAAAATAAATGGGATCTGCTCAAGGGGAAGGCTCAGAGGCGCTTCGTTCCCCCATTTCTGAGGGCAGGGGAGGGGGGGGGGGTCAATTTTGGAGGGAAAACCAAAAATACTCAGAATCGAAAATAAACAGGATCTGCCTCAAGGGGAAGGCCTGGGCTGATGTTTGCAAGTCGAAGAATTTGTCTTTGTTGGTTTGAATGTCTAAAGTGCCTGTCTTTCTCTGTTTACATGTCCGATTCTTTTTGTTTGCATGTCCGGGTTGGTGTTTGCAAGTCCAAGTTGGGTTTTCAGACCTACGTTTTTTAGATTTTTGTGGGGGACGTTCGGTTCCCGGGGTTTATTATTTGAGAAGTTAACTTTAGTATTTCGTGATTTGACGTGCCTGAAATAATGAATTAGAATAGTTAATTAGCTGTTTGGGTTTTCAGACCTAGTTTTTTTTAGATTTTCGTGGGTGTTAGGTTCCTGGGATTTATTATTGAGAAGTTAACTTTAGTATTTCATAGTTTGACTTGCCTGAAATCATGAATTAGAATATTTAATTGGCTGTTTGGGGATTTTCAGACCTAGGTTTTTCAGATTTTCGTGTGTGTTTTACTCCTGGGGTTTATTATTTGAGAAGTTAACTTTAGTATTTTGTGGTTTTACATGCCTGAAATCATGAATTAGAATAGTTAATTAGCTGTTTGGGTTTTAAGACCTAGTTTTTTAGATTTTCGTGGGCGTTAGGTTCCTGGGATTTATTATTTGAGAAGTTAACTTTAGTATTTCGTATTTGACATTTCTGAAATCATGAATTAGAATATTTAATTGGCTGTTTGGGGATTTTCAAACCTAGGTTTTTTAGGTTTTCGTGTGTGTTTGACTCCTGGGGTTTATTATTTGAGAAGTTAACTTTATTATTTTGTGGTTTTACGTGCCTGAAATCATAAATTAGAATATTTAATTAGCTCTTTAGGGTTTTCAGACCTAGGTTTTTTAGATTTTCGTTGGTGTTTTTTTTCCTGGAGTTTATTATTTGAGAAGTTAACTTTAGTATTTCATGGTTTGACGTGCCTGAAATCATGAATTAG
Source organism: Artemia sinica (assembly GCA_027921565.1). Classification (NCBI taxonomy): domain Eukaryota; kingdom Metazoa; phylum Arthropoda; class Branchiopoda; order Anostraca; family Artemiidae; genus Artemia; species Artemia sinica. Next base: position 14,198,244 of record CM051269.1, on the reverse strand, counting down.
ATTAGTTAATTAGCTGTTTGGGTTTTCAGACCTAGTTTTTTAGATTTTCGTGGGTGTTAGGTTCCTGGGGTTTATTATTTGATTTGGGTTTTCAGACCTAGTGTTTTTAGATTTTCGTGGGCGTTAGGTTCCTGGGATTTATTATTTGAGAAGTTAACTTTAGTATTTCGTATTTGACGTGCCTGAAATCATGAATTAGAATATTTAATTGGCTGTTTGGGGATTTTCAGACCTAGGTTTTTTAGGTTTTCGTGTGTGTTTAACTCCTGGAGTTTATTATTTGAGAAGTTAACTTTAGTATTTTGTGGTTTTCGTGCCTGAAATCATATATTAGAATATTTAATTAGCTGTTTAGGGTTTTCAGACCTAGGTTTTTTAGATTTTCGTGGAAGTTTGACTCCTTGGGTTTATTATTTGAGAAGTTAACTTTTAGTATTTTGTGGTTTTACGTGCCTGAAATCATGAATTAGAATATTTAATTACCTGTTTAGGGTTTTCAGACCTAGGTTTTTTTTAGATTTTTGAGGGTGTTTGTTTCCTGGAGTTTATTATTGAGAAGTTAACTTTAGTATTTCATGGTTTGACGTGCCTGAACTCATGAATTAGATTAGTTAATTAGCTGTTTGGGTTTTCAGACCTAGTTTTTTAGATTTTCGTGGGTGTTAGGTTCCTGGGGTTTATTATTTGAGAAGTTAACTTTAGTATTTCGTGATTTGACGTGCCTGAAATCATGAATTAGAATAGTTAATTAGCTGTTTGGGTTTTCAGACATAGTTTTTTAGATTTTCATGGGTGTTAGGTTCCTGGGATTTATTATTTGAGAAGTTAACTTTAGTATTTCATGGTTTGACTTGCCTGAAATCATGAATTAGAATATTTAATTGGCTGTTTGGGGACTTTGGGGGTTTTTTAGGTTTTCGGGGGTGTTAGGTTCCTGGGATTTATTATTTGAGAAGTTAACTTTAGTATTTCATGGTTTGACTTGCCTGAAATCATGAATTAGAATATTTAATTGGCTGTTTGGGGATTTTCAGACCTAGGTTTTTTAGGTTTTCGTGGGATGTTTGTTTCCTGGAGTTTATTATTTGAGAAGTTAACTTTAGTATTTCGTGATTTGACGTGCCTGAAATCATGAATTAGAATAGTTAATTAGCTGTATGGGTTTTCAGACCTAGTTTTTTAGATTTTCGTGGGTGTTAGGTTCCTGGGATTTATTATTTGAGAAGTTAACTTTAGTATTTCATGGTTTGACTTGCCTGAAATCATGAATTAGAATATTTAATTGGCTGTTTGGGGATTTTCAGACCTAGGTTTTTTAGGTTTTCGTGGGATGTTTGTTTCCTGGAGTTTATTATTTGAGAAGTTAACTTTAGTATTTTGTGGTTTTACGTGCCCTAAATCATGAATTAGAATAGTTAATTAGCTGTTTGGGTTTTCAGACCTAGTTTTTTAGATTTTCGTGGGTGGTAGGTTCCTGGGATTTATTATTTGAGAAGTTAAATTAAGTATTTCATGGTTTGACTTGCCTGAAATCATGAATTAGAATATTTAATTGGCTGTTTTGGGATTTTCAGAGCTAGGTTTTTTAGGTTTTCGTGTGTGTTTGACTCCTGGGGTTTATTATTTGAGAAGTTAACTTTAGTATTTTGTGGTTTTACGTGCCTGAAATCATGAATTAGAATAGTTAATTGGCTGTTTGAGGATTTTCAGACCTAGGTTTTTTTTAGGTTTTCGTGTGTGTTTGACTCCTGGGGTTTATTGTTTGAGAAGTTAACTTTAGTATTTTGTGGTTTTACGTGCCTGAAATCATGAATTAGAATAGTTAATTAGCTGTTTAGGGTTTTCAGACCTAGGTTTTTTAGATTTTTGTGTGTGTTTGACTCCTGGGGTTTATTATTTTTGAGAAGTTAACTTTAGTATTTTGTGGTCTCACATGATAGTTACGCTATTGTAGAATAATTTCAAAGTACCAAGTCACATGATAGTTACGCTATTATAGAAAATAATTTCAAAGTACCAAGTCACAGGATAGTTACGCTATTATAGAAAATAATTTCAAAGTACCAGGTCACATGATAGTTACGCTATTATAGAAAATAATTTCAAAGTACCAAGTCACATGATAGTTACGCTATTGTAGAAAATAATTTCAAAGTACCAAGTCACATGATAGTTACGCTTTTGTAGAAAATAAATTCAAAGTACCAAGTCACATGATAGTTACGCTATTGTAGAAAATAATTTCAAAGTACCAAGTTACATTATAGTTACGCTTTTGTAGAAAATAATTTCAAAGTACCAAGTCACATGATAGTTACTCTATTATAGAAAATATTTTCAAAGTACCAAGTCACATGATAGTTACGCTATTATAGAAAATAATTTCAAAGTACCAAGTCACATGATAGTTACGCTATTATAGAAAATAATTTCAAAGTACCAAGTCACATGATAGTTACGCTATTATAGAAAATAATTTCAAAGTACCAAGTCACATGATAGTTACGCTATTATAGAAAATAATTTCAAAGTACCAAGTCACATGATAGTTACGCTATTATAGAAAATAATTTCAAAGTACCAAGTCACATGATAGTTACGCTATTATAGAAAATAATTTCAAAGTACCAAGTCACATGATAGTTACGCTATTGTAGAAAATAATTTCAAAGTACCAAGTCACATGATAGTTATACTATTGTAGAAAATAATTTCAAAGTACCAAGTCACATGATAGTTACACTATTGTAAAAATAATTTCAAAGTACCAAGAAATTTAATTCAAGAAATTATGAAAAAAAAAATAGACGAGGTTACGTGCTTATTCGTGGGTGTTTGTTTCCTAGAGTTTATTATTTGAGAAGTTAACTTCAGTATTTTGTGGTTTTACGTGCCTGAAATCATGAATTAGAATAGTTAATTAGCTGTTTGGGTTTTCAGACCTAGTTTTTTAGATTTTCGTGTGTGTTAGGTTCCTGGGATTTATTATTTGAGAAGTTAACTTTAGTATTTCATGGTTTGACTTGCCTGAAATCATGAATTAGAATATTTAATTGGCTGTTTGGGGATTTTCAGACCTAGGTTTTTAGGTTTTCGTGTGTGTTTTGACTCCTGGGGCTTATTGTTTGAGAAGTTAACTTTAGTACTTTGTGGTTTTACGTGCCTGAAATCATGAATTAGAATAGTTAATTAGCTGTTTAGGGGTTTTCAGACCTAGGTTTTTTAGATTTTCGTGTGTGTTTGACTCCTGGGTTTATTATTATTTGAGAAGTTAACTTTAGTATTTTGTGGTCTCACATGATAGTTACGCTATTGTAGAAAATAATTTCAAAGTACCAAGTCACATGATAGTTACGCTTTTGTAGAAAATAATTTCAAAGTACCAACTCACATGATAGTTACGCTATTATAGAAAATAATTTCAAAGTACCAAGTCACAGGATAGTTACGCTATTATAGAAAATAATTTCAAAGTACCAAGTCACATGATGGTTACGCTATTATAGAAAATAATTTCAAAGTACCAAGTCACATGATAGTTACGCTATTGTATAAAAATAATTTCAAATTACCAAGTCACATGATAGTTACGTTATTATAGAAAATAATTCAAAGTACCAAGTCGCATGATAGTAACGCTATTGTAGAAAATAATTTCAAATTACCAAGTTACATGATAGTTAAGCTTTTGTAGAAAATAATGTCATAGTACCAAGTCAAATGATAGTTACGCTATTTATAGAAATAATTTCAAAGTACCAAGTCACATGACAGTTACGCTATTATAGAAAATAATTTCAAAGTACCAAGTCACATGATAATTACGCTATTGTAGAAAATAATTTCAAAGTACCAAGTCACATGATATTTACGCTATTATAGAAAATAATTTCAAAGTACCAAGTCACATGATAGTTACGCTATTATAGAAATAATTTCAAAGTACCAAGTCAAATGATAGTTACGCTATTGTATAAAATAATTTCAAAGTACGAAGTCACATGATAGTTATGCTATTGTAGAAAATAATTTCAAAGTACCAAGTCACATGATAGTTACGCTATTGTAGAAAATAATTTCAAAGTACCAAGAAATTTAATTCAGGAAATTTTTTGTTAAACACGATGGGCTGAAATAAAAGCAGAACTGTTAAAATCACAACAACTGAAGGTCAGTAAATAATTCTATTTTTTTTGTTAAACACGATTGGCTGAAATAAAAGCGGAACTTTTAAAATCACAACAACTCAAGGTCAGTAAATGATTCTTTTGTTTTTTTTTGTGTTAAACACGATTGACTGAAATAAAAGCGGAACTTTTAAAATCACAACAACTGAAGATCAGTAAATGATTCCTTTGTTTTTTTTGTTAAACACAATTGGTTGAAACAAAAGCAGAACTTTTAAAATCACAACAACTGAAGGTCAGTAAATAATTCCATTGTTTTTTTTTGTTAAACACGATTGGTTGGAATAAAAGAGGAACTTTTAAAATCACAACAACTGAAGGTCAGTAAATAAAAAAAAACAAAAATAATGTCATGAAATCAACATGCAAAGTCGACATAGCTTTATTTCATTTTTTAAGTTTCATTTAGACGAGGTTACGTGCGCGCACGTAACCTCGTCTAAATGAACCTTAAAAAATGAAATAAAGCTATGTCGACTTTGCATGTTGATTTCATGACATTATTTTAGGTTTTTTTTTTATTTACTGACCTTCAGATGTTGTGATTTTAATAGTTCCTCATTTATTTCAACCAATCGTGTTTAACAAAAAAAAAAACAATGGAATTATTTACTGACCTTCAGTTGTTGTGATTTTAAAAGTTCTGCTTTTGTTTCAACCAATTGTGTTTACCAAAAAATAACAAAGGATCATTTACTGATCTTTAGTTGTTGTGATTTTAAAAGTTCCGCTTTTATTTCAGCCAATCGTGTTTAACAAAAAAAAAATAGAATTATTTACTGACCTTCAGTTGTTGTGATTTTAACAGTTCTGCTTTTATTTCAGCCAATCGTGTTTAACAAAAAATTTCCTGAATTAAATTTCTTGGTACTTTGAAATTATTTTCTACAATAGCGTAACTATCATGTGACTTTGTACTTTGAAATTATTTTCTACGATAGCGTAACTATCATGTGACTTGGTACTTTGAAATTATTTTCTATAACAGCGTAACTATCATGTGACTTGGTACTTTGAAATTATTTTCTATAATAGCGTAACTATCATGTGACTTGGTACTTTGAAATATTTTCTACAAATAGCGTAACTATCATGTGACTTGGTACTTTGAAATTATTTTCTATAACAGCGTAACTATCATGTGACTTGGTACTTTGAAATTATTTTCTACAATAGCGTAACTATCATGTGACTTGATACTTTGAAATTATTTTCTATAATAGCGTAACTATCATGTGACTTGGTACTTTGAAATTATTTTCTATAATAGCGTAACTATCATGTGACTTGGTACTTTGAAATTATTTTCTATAATAGCGTAACTATCATGTGACTTGGTACTTTGAAATTATTTTCTACAAAAGCGTAACTATCATGTAACTTGGTACTTTGAAAATTATTTTCTATAATAGCGTAACTATCATGTGACTTGGTACTTTGAAATTATTTTCTATAATAGCGTAACTATCATGTGACTTGGTACTTTGAAATTATTTTCTATAATAGCGTAACTATCATGTGACTTGGTACTTTGAAATTATTTTCTACAAAAGCGTAACTATCATGTAAATCTTGGTACTTTGAAATTATTTTCTACAATAGCGTACTATCATGCGACTTGGTACTTTGAAATTATTTTCTATAAATAACGTAACTATCATGTGGACTTGGTACTTTGAAATTATTTTCTATAATAGCGTAACTATCCTGTGACTTGGTGCTTTGAAATTATTTTCTATAATAGCGTAACTATCATGTGAGTTGGTACTTGAAATTATTTTCTACAAAAGCGTAACTATCATGTGACTTGGTACTTTGAAATTATTTTCTATAATAGCGTAACATCATGCGACTTGGTACTTTGAAATTATTTTCTATAATAACGTAACTATCATGTGACTTGGTACTTTGAAATTATTTCTACAAAAGCGTAAACTATCATGTGACTTGGTACTTTGAAATTATTTTCTATAATAGCGTAACCATCATGTTACTTGGTACTTTGAAATTATTTTCTATAATAGCGTAACTATCCTGTGACTTGGTGCTTTGAAATTATTTTCTATAATAGCGTAACTATCATGTGAGTTGGTACTTTGAAATTATTTTCTACAAAAGCGTAACTATCATGTGACTTGGTACTTTGAAATTATTTTCTACAATAGCGTAACTATCATGTGAGACCACAAAATACTAAAGTTAACTTCTCAAATAATAATAAACCCCAGGAGTCAAACACACACGAAAATCTAAAAAACCTAGGTCTGAAAACCCTAAACAGCTAATTAAACTATTCTAATTCATGATTTGAGGCACGTAAAACCACAAAGTACTAAAGTTAACTTCTCAAACAATAAACCCCAGGAGTCAAACACACACGAAAACCTAAAAAATCTAGGTCTGAAAATCCCCAAACAGCCAATTAAATATTCTAATTCATGATTTCAGGCAAGTCAAACCATGAAATACTAAAGTTAAATTCTCAAATAATAAATCCCAGGAACCTAACACCCACGAAAATCTAAAAAACTAGGTCTGAAAACCCAAACAGCTAATTAACTATTCTAATTCATGATTTCAGGCACGTAAAACCACAAAATACTAAAGTTAACTTCTCAAATAATAAACTCTAGGAAACAAACACCCACGAAAACGCACGTAACATCGTCTAATTTTTTTTTCATAATTTCCTGAATTAAATTTCTTGGTACTTTGAAATTATTTTCTACAATAGCGTAACTATCATGTGACTTGGTACTATTTGAAATTATTTTCTACAATAGCACAACTATCATGTGAATTGGTACTTTGAAATTATTTTCTACAATAGCGTAACTATCATGTGACTTGGTACTTTGAAATTATTTCTATAATAGCGTAACTATCATGTGACTTGGTACTTTGAAACTATTTTCTACAATAGCGTAACTATCATGTGACTTGGTACTTTGAAATTATTTTTTATAATAGCGTAACTATCATGTGACTTGGTACTTTGAAATTATTTTCTACAATAGCGTAACTATCATGTGACTTGGTACTTTGAAATTATTTTCTATAATAGCGTAACTATCATGTGACTTGGTACTTTGAAATTATTTTCTATAATAGCGTAACTATCATGTGTCTTGGTACTTTGAAATTATTTTCTACAAAAGCGTAAACTATCATGTAACTTGGTACTTTGAAATTATTTTCTACAATAGCGTAACTATCATGCGACTTGGTACTTTGAAATTATTTTCTATAATAACGTAACTATCATGTGACTTGGTACTTTGAAATTATTTCTACAAAAGCGTAACTATCATGTGACTTGGTACTTTGAAATTATTTTCTACAATAGCGTAACTATCATGTGACTTGGTACTTTGAATTATTTTCTATAATAGCGTAACTATCCTGTGACTTGGTACTTTGAAATTATTTCTATAATAGCGTAACTATCATGTGAGTTGGTACTTTGAAATTATTTTCTACAAAAGCGTAACTATCATGTGACTTGGTACTTTGAAATTATTTTCTACAATAGCGTAACTATCATGTGAGACCACAAAATACTAAAGTTAACTTCTCAAATAATAATAAACCCCAGGAGTCAAACACACACGAAAATCTAAAAAACCTATGTCTGAAAACCCTAAACAGCTAATTAACTATTCTAATTCATGATTTCAGGCACGTAAAACCACAAAATACTAAAGTTAACTTCTCAAACAATAAACCCCAGGAGTCAAACACACACGAAAACCTAAAAAACCTAGGTCTGAAAATCCCCAAACAGCCAATTAACTATTCTAATTCATGATTTCAGGCACGTAAAACCACAAAATACTAAAGTTAACTTCTCAAATAATAAACCCCAGGAGTCAAACACACACGAAAACCTAAAAAACCTAGGTCTGAAAATCCCCAAACAGCCAATTAAATATTCTAATTCATGATTTCAGGCAAGTCAAACCATGAAATACTAAAGTTAACTTCTCAAATAATAAATCCCAGGAACCTACCACCTACGAAAATCTAAAAAAACTAGGTCTGAAAACCCAAACAGCTAATTAACTATTCTAATTCATGATTTCAGGCACGTAAAACCACAAAATACTAAAGTTAACTTCTCAAATAATAAACTCCAGGAAACAAACATCCCACGAAAAACCTAAAAAACCTAGGTCTGAAAATCCCCAAACAGCCAATTAAATATTCTAATTCATGATTTCAGGCAAGTCAAACCATGAAATACTAAAGTTAACTTCTCAAATAATAAATCCCAGGAACCTAGCACCCACGAAAATCTAAAAAACCTAGGTCTGAAAACCCATACAGCTAATTAACTATTCTAATTCATGATTTCAGGCACGTAAAACCACAAAATACTAAAGTTAACTTCTCAAATAATAAACTCCAGGAAACAAACACCCCCGAAAACCTAAAAAACCTAGGTCTGAAAATCCCCAAACAGCTAATTAAATATTCTAATTCATGATTTCAGACACGTAAAAACCACAAAATACTAAAGTTAACTTCTCAAATAATAAACTCCAGGAAACAAACACCCCGAAAACCTAAAAAAAAGGTCCAAATCCCCCAAACAGCCAATTAAATATTCTAATTCATGATTTCAGGCAAGTCAAACCATGAAATACTAAAGTTAACTTCTCAAATAATAAATCCCAGGAACCTAACACCCATGAAAATCTAAAAAACTATGTCTGAAAACCCAAACAGCTAATTAACTATTCTAATTCATGATTTCAGGCACGTCAAATCACGAAATACTAAAGTTAACTTCTCAAATAATAAACCCATGGAACCTAACACCCACGAAAATCTAAAAAACTAGGTCTGAAAACCCAAACAGCTAATTAACTAATCTAATTCATGATTTCAGGCACGTCAAACCATGAAATACTAAAGTTAACTTCTCAAATAATAAACTCCATGAAACAAATACCCCCGAAAATCTAAAAAACCTAGGTTGAAAACCCTAAACAGGTAATTAAATATTCTAATTCATGATCTCAGGCACGTAAAACCACAAAATACTAAAGTTAACTTCTCAAATAATAAACCCCAGGAGTCAAACATCCACGAAAATCTAAAAAACCTAGGTCTGAAAACCCTAAACAGCTAATTAAATATTCTAATTTATGATTTCAGGCACGTAAAACCACAAAATACTAAAGTTAACCTCTCAAATAATAAACCCCAGGAGTCAAACACACACGAAAACCTAAAAAACCTAGGTCTGAAAATCCCCAAACAGCCAATTAAATATTCTAATTCATGATTTCAGGCACGTCAAATACGAAATACTAAAGTTAACTTCTCAAATAATAAATCCCAGGAACCTAACGCCCACGAAAATCTAAAAAACTAGGTCTGAAAACCCAAACAGCTAATTAACTAATCTAATTCATGATTTCAGGCACGTCAAACCATGAAATACTAAAGTTAACTTCTCAAATAATAAACTCCAGGAAACAAACACAAACAACGAAAATCTAAAAAACCTAGGTCTGAAAACCCTAAACAGGTAATTAACTATTCTAATTCATGATTTCAGGCACGTAAAACCACAAAATACTAAAGTTAACTTCTCAAATAATAAACCCCAGGAGTCAAACATCCACGAAAATCTAAAAAACCTAGGTCTGAAAACCTTTAAACAGCTAATTAATATTCTAATTTATGATTTCAGGCACGTAAAACCACAAAATACTAAAGTTAACTTCTCAAATAATAAACCCCAGGAGTCAAACACACACGAAAACCTAAAAAACCTAGGTCTGAAAATCCCCAAACAGCCAATTAAATATTCTAATTCATGATTTCAGGCATGTCAAATACGAAATACTAAAGTTAACTTCTCAAATAATAAATCCCAGGAACCTAACGCCCACGAAAATCTAAAAAACTAGGTCTGAAAACCCAAACAGCTAATCAACTATTCTAATTCATGATTTCAGGCATGTAAAACCACAAAATACTAAAGTTAACTTCTCAAATAATAAACCCCAGGAGTCAAACAAACACGAAAATCTAAAAAATTTAGGTCTGAAAATACCCAAACAGCCAATTAAATATTCTAATTCATGATTTCAAGAAAGTCAAACTATGAAATACTAAAGTTAACTTCTCAAATAATAAATCCCAGGAACCCAACACCCACGAAAATCTAAAAAACTAGGTCTAAAACCCAAACAGCTAATTAACTATTCTAATTCATGATTTCAGGCACGTCAAATCACGAAATACTAAACTTAACTTCTCAAATAATAAACCCCGGGAGCCAAACATCCCACGAAAATCTAAAAAACGTAGGTCTGAAAACCCAACTTGGACTTGCAAACACCAACCCGGACATGCAAACAAAAAGAATCGGACATGTAAACAGAGAAAGACAGGCACTTTAGACATTCAAGCCGACAAAGACAAATTCTTCGACTTTCAAACATCAGCCCAGGCCTTCCCCTTGAGGTAGATCCCGTTTATTTTCGATTCTGAGTATTTTTGGTTTTCCCTCCAAAATTGACCCCCCCCTCCCCTGCCCTCAGAAAAGGGGGGACGAAGGGCCTCTGAGCCTTCCCCTTGAGGTAGATCCCATTTATTTTCGATTCTGAGTATTTTTGGTTTTCCCTCCAAAATTGACCCCCCCCCTCCCCTGCCCTCAGAAATGGGGGGACGAAGGGCCTCTGAGCCTTCCCCTTGAGGCAGATCCCATTTATTTTCGGTTCTGAGTATTTTTGATTTTCCCTCCAAAATTGACCCCCCCCCCTGCCCTCAGAAATGGGGGAACGAAGGGCCTCTGAGCCTTGCCCTTGAGGCAGATCCCATTTATTTTCGATTCGGAGCATTTTTGGTTTTCCCTCAAAAATTGACCCCCCCCCCCTGCCCTCAGAAATGGGGAAACAAAGGGCCTCTGAGCCTTGCCCTTGAGGCAGATCCCATTTATTTTCGATTCTGAGCATTTTTGGTTTTCCCTCCAAAATCGACCCCCCTCCCCTGCCCTCAGAAATGGAGGAACGAAGGGCCTTTGAGCCTTCCCCTTGAGGCAGATCCCATTTATTTTCGATTCTGAGTATTTTTGATTTTCCCTCCAAAATTGCCCCCCCCCCCCCCCCCTGCCCTCAGAAATAGGGGAACGAAGGGCCTCTGAGCCTTGCCCTTGAAGGCAGATCCCATTTATTTTCGATTCTGAGTATTTTTGATTTTCCCTCCAAAATTGACCCCCCCCCTTTCCTCCCCTGCCCTCAGAAATGGAGGGACGAAGGACCTCTGAGCCTTCCCCTTGAGGCAGATCCCATTTATTTTCGATTCTGAGTATTTTTGATTTTCCCTCCAAAAATTGCCCCCCCTGCCCTCAGAAATGGGGGAACGAAGGGCCTCTGAGCCTTGCCCTTGAGGCAGATCCCATTTATTTTCGATTCTGAGCATTTTCGGTTTTCCCTCCAAAATTGACCCTTCACGTTTAAAAAATTATCCAATCACTAATTACCCCTTTTTTTGCAAATGTTAATTGGCTGCCTAAAAAACAGGTGTCAGCTCGAAAAAAAAAACACTCTGGTTGAAAAAAAACTTGGAGTAGAAACAAATGTGTGCGGGGAATCCCCCGTTCATACTGTTATCTTTTTTGCAATGTTTAGGAACAGGCGGGGAATCCCCACTCGTTTGGAATGGTACCAACAGGACATAAGCAAATAGCACATAGTTTTTATAACATGTTTAATCACGTGTAGAGGTTCCCATAGAATAACAATGGAAGGAACATAGAATAGCATGGTAATTGCTATACCTTCGAGCAAATCCAGAAGGCGCATTCTACTCCCTATATCTCTCTATTTTACTCTCAACTTGGAGAAGATCGTCAGCGGAAATATACATTTTCATGAAACGCAGATCAAGATATTTGACGGGAAACATCATTTTTCGATATCTCTTCAGTTTGTAAGTGCCAAGACGGCTCCGGGACCCAGAAGAAAAAGCATACCATCACTAAATGTAGTAGTGAACAGATTTCTAAGTGTCTTGCTAAAACTAACAGATATTGAATCCCGGTGGTGCAAGCAAAAATATGTTTTTAGTGACTCCAAAAAGGAAGATTTGAGAAAAATGACTCTACATCTGACGTGGAGAAAAACATGTGAAAGGAGAAACTTCACTGACGAAAGAGTTTTTTATAGATATCGCAGACCTAGCCAAAAGGGCCCTATCCCTACTGCATTTGAACACAGACTCAGAAAGAATTTTTTCTTGGATTAGTGATGTCAAGATAGAAAAACGAAACAGGTTGAAGAAGGAAAGGATTGAAGCCTTCCTGGTCTTGAAATCACAACTAAGAACAAAATATGTAATTTGCTGCAAAAACGTTCCTACACACAGTCAGATAAAGCTCCATGATTCCAAAAACCATTAGATAGCCCCTCCACTCCCGGTCATGAAGACAAGTCCAAAAGCGAGGATGAAAATTTTGATGATAAGGTAAGACACTATGCTTTCAAAGTAAACCACTTCTGGGAGAGAGAAAACTTGCATCAAAGACGGTTTTTCCTATATTTAGTCATTCTGTTTGTAGTTTTGTATTCCTTTGTTTATATCGTGCTTTTGCTTCCTTTATGAGTTAGAAATAGATCAATTTTATAATCAGATTATATGCTATTCAGAGCCTATTCAGATTTTATTGGTCTTTTGTTTGTTTGAGTCTTTTTTCTTTTATATATTTTGGTTTCGCTGAGGAGGGCCTTTTTACATAGGTCCGAAATACTCATTCAAATTATCTCTACTGTCTTGCAAAAAGATTTCCCTATTGTTCGTCGTGCTTTTATTGTTTGTTATGGAAAGGCATTGTGGTCTTGGTCGCTATCTTCGCCTTTATGAAGATAAGACAGAGTCAGAGGAGTCTTGCACCCAGGCCTTCCACTATCCCCGAGATTTTGGGGACTTCTTCAAAAGTCTGTGTGTCTCCCCGAAAAAAAATTTGGTTCCCCGATTCCCCGAAATTTCCACAAAAATCACCCAATCACAGTGCCACCCCTAGTGACTATCCCTAGCAAACATTACTTTACATACCATAATTTTTCACTACTCTCTTGTTCGTTAATTTTCGTCTCCTGTCTCACTTTGCATAAAAACCAGACTGATACAATTTAAGCATGAACGGTTTTCTTCATATGTTCACAAAAGTATAACTTTCCTGCATTTAGATTAAACCATTTCGGATACGGCATTCCAAATGTTATAAGATTATTACATTCACATCATTCGTGGTCAAGACAATCCTAACAAAATTAGCCAAGAACTAGACTTGAAGTTGTTTAACGAAACGCTCAGTTGGATTTTGGGTTTTTAAATTGAACTTTTAAAGAAGTAGAATTGTTTTGAAAGCCGAATCATAAGTTTAAATTTTGTTGTCTTTTGCTATTTTTGGTTTTGGACATACTGTATTAATGTTTAATACTTAATTATTGAACGCATAATATATTGAAGGAATTGTTCTCTTTGCCAGGAATTCTTACGATTGAAATTTTTGTTTCATTGGTGTGTAAAATTTAAGTTCTTTTCTGTTTTTATCTGAGAATTGTATATGTCATACCACCTTTTATCCTCAAACGTATTCACCCAGCACTCCCCTCACAATTTAATATTCTGGTCCCTTTACCCGTGTAATATTGTCAGTGGGCGTAATATTTTAAACTGCAGTTTTCGGATCTTTTTACGGTCTCGCAAAGCTCTTAGTTAGGCGAATGAAATTTTACGGAAAATATATTCTGCTCAAATTCAGGATAGCCAAGTAAACTTGTTTAAAAATCTAGGCCTACCTTTACAACTTCTAATTCTTGAACAATTAGTAGCCCTGTATGGAGGCTAAATCTCAGATAAAAACAAAAAAAAATTAAAGAAATTGTCGCATAATTTATTTCTTCTTGAAAACTATCCCTAAATGCAATCTTATTACCATAAAAAGTGTACCACCCCTCCCCCTTCTAATGATTAAAAATTTAGCTATAGACTATGTACAAGGTCGGGGAATAGGTGATTTAAAGGGAAGTGACCCCAAAAATATTATTCATAAGAAATTTCCATTACAGCTTAAAGTAAAAATTTGGCTATTTGACTCATATTGTTTTCTTGTCAAGTTTTATAATATTATCGGACATATTTATCACGAATTGTTGGTTAATAATGCCAAATAATGCTAGAAAAAGAATAAAAATGAGACTGCAATAAGTTCTATTCTATTTGGAACATGGATGGCCTTAGGGTTGGTGGGAGGGGTGGGGGTTAATCGGTGACTTTATAGTAATTATGTGGTTGCCAAAAGAAAGGAAAGCATAGTAGAGACAAACAATGAAAAAAATTTATGTGTGGAAGGGGTATTTTCCGCAGGGGCGGTTGGTATTTTCTGCGTGGGTACTTTCCATGGGGGGCATTTTCGGCGGAAGAGTATTTACTGGGGAGGGGGGGGGGTATATTTCGTGAAGGGGGGGGGTATATTTCGTGAAGGGGGGGGGGGGGGGTATTTTCTGTGTTTTTTTTTTCAGGGGGGTAAACACCTAAAAGCTCAGAATCAGCATGAAAAACCAATATTGTGTCAATTATCGTCAAAATTCCCTTTTAATTTAAGTATGAATTTACTTGTTTCATTTAGTTCTTGTTTGTTTTAAGTTTTAATGTTACCTCATTCTTATAGATTGAATTTCGTCTATTTAATTTTATCTATCTAGAAACCAAAGTATAAACACATACAAAGTACTGACAAAACTATCCAAAAGTGACCCCGCGTACCTCAGCGCCTCTAGAGGGGAAATGTTGCTCTACTTAATCGCTCCGAGCCAATACATTATGCTAGTGTGATTCAGGCGACGAGTGACTGGAAAATTATCGAATATTACCAGGTTGAAATTAAACAGTAAATCGTGCGATATGGATATGAAGAAGAAGTATTGTGCTTAGAAAACTGATTATTATTAAGTGCTGCCGGCTAACAACCAGAATGAGCGTTCGATGCTTTTTCGAAGGGTGCGATATTAATCGAGAAAAATGCAAAAGAAAAAGGAGTCAAATTACTTGCTGTGCCAAATAACAGGTAGGCTATGAAATATTTGAAATGTTTTTTTTTTTCAAACTTCAGAAAAGTTCTATTCTAGTACCATAATGAGATAGCTAAGAAATAAACATACCATGATCTACTTAGAATTCAATGTTGTAGGCTATCAAAATATAATTTAGAAAATTCCAGAATGGCGGGATTCCTTTCGTCCCCTAGATTCTATAAAACAAACTTTTCGAGGAGACGGAGGGATTCGGGATAGGGCCCCGGGGCCTAGACCCGAACCCCGAGTGAACCGAAAACTAGCAAATACTGACCTAGTCTAGGCTATAGGTTTATAGGCTAATGAGAAATCTGGAAATGGGCCGTAGTTATATACGTTTCATTGGGTTAATTCAAGGCTGTAGCCTAATCAGTGAGAAATAATGAGCAAACAAAAAAGATTAAGGGAAAGATTTTACAATTTACACTAATTATAAAGACGATAAATGACCGGAAAATCACAGCTATATTATAGCTCAATTTCAAATACTTTGGCTACTTACCCCCAAACTTATGGTCAATTTATCGGAAGGTGCAGCTTTTAATGGTAAACTCCAATATTTCGAAGTTTCAAAGCACAAAAAAGTTATGCAGAAAAAACTAGCACGTTTTAAGCCTTTCGAAATCCAAGTTTCGCCTAAGACACTATATTTTTTGTTTATTGTTTCCATTTCCTCGTAAGAAAGAGCATTCATTTGGAATTTTTTTTCCCGCATTTTGCCGGTTTATGCTTTTTCTTATTGATAGTCTCAAAAAAAGAGACAAAAATGTGAACTCTGCATCTTCTGAATTATTGGCTTTTTTTAAACATCGATGATATTGGCTCTTGGTGGCCGAAATTGGATTCCCTTCAATGTAGCTCTACTTCTAAAGTCCGATATGAAGCGGGGCATTACTTTTGGATAGGACTGAACTGGCACAAACAAACCCAATCTGACTACTTGTTATTTTTTTTTATTTTTTAGAGACGGGAAGAATGGCTCAGAGCTGTGAAACGTGAGGATTTGCTGGAAAATCCGAAAGTGGCAAAAAGACTCTTCATATGCACGAGCCATTTCAAGGAAGAGCATTTTATGGCAGCAGATATTACTAAGCTAAACAAAGTCTTGAAGCCAAACGCCATCCCGTTTATTTTAGTCGGTGTTGGTCAAAGTAAGACTTTATGTCTGTTCATTAGCTATCAGTGGTGTAGTTGGGTGCGAAAGTCGGGGAAATGCGATCCATGGGGAAAGTAATCCATTTGTTTTCCTACGAAAAAAAAGGCTCTCGGTTTCATCTGCTTAATTTTTAACCTTTGAGTCATCAGCTATTACGAGATGGTAGCTTTGTGAGGGTGAAAAAGTGCAGCTTTCCTCCTCTTTTTTAAGGACTGTACGCCAAGGATAAGCTATTGCTTGAGATTCGCTAAAATAGATTCGCGACCTAATCAAATAAATGTTTGTAGCTGGTTTAACAAGCCAGGTTTGGAAGGTTCAGGTAACATTATTATGCGCCAACTATTATCCGACCTCTTGAGGACAAGGTATTTATTTCAGTTGATGACTTCCTGCACTGGTGACACTGCCTTTACCGACATCAATAGCAACCAGTACAACCCGATTTCGTTTGAAGTTGTGAATGTAAGTGGTAAGTACTTAATTAGTTAGTTAACTTAATAAATGAAAAAGTACCACTTTTACTCATTAACAGCTTGTTTTTTTCCTCTCCCTCCTTATTTTTGTGAAAAAGCGTCACTAACGTAGCATTCTGTAGAATCCAACTTAATCATAAGAATTCCTACCTAGCCTAGAATGGTTATTTGTGTTCAATGCATCTTACAAAAGAAATGTGCGTTTGCATCTTTGACATCGAATCCGGACCTTACGTTTATATTTAGTTTTCTGTGGCTAACATACTCGTATAGTTCTTTATTTATCCGAAAATTTCAGCCTATCTGAGTATTTAGAGCACGGCTCAGTGCTGTACTGCACCTACCTGCATATTCAGTCGAGCTTTTATGCAATATAACTTCTACACCCCTCACTACTCCCCTCTCTCTCTTCTCTTTCTCCTCTTCGTACATCGTGTTTTCTTTTCTTCTTTTTTATAGAAGTAGATTAGAGTAGATAAGATATGTCGCAGTAATAACAATAAGTTTTTTCCACTCTTTACAGGTGACATTGCCTTCACTGACATCGGTAGCAGCTCACACAACCTGAATTCCGTTGAACTTGTTAATCTTAGTGGTAAGTCTTGTTTAGTAAATTAGTTAATAAATCTAATAGTTCTCGTTATTGCTCATGCTCACTTACAGCCAGTTATTTCCTCTTTCTCCCTACTTTATGAAAAAGACATAATTAACACTTAGAAACAAAAAAAAGCTATTTTGAATATACCCGCTCATGATTTTGCCATTATTTTTTTTTTCTGTGATTCGATGGAGGGAAAGTCCCTGGATTCTATGTGCATCGAAGGAGTAATTAAAGCTTCCTTGGAAAGATAGTAAGTTAATGGTTATAGTTTTTTTTTGGCTTTTGCTGTTTTGATTGGGGAATAAGCTTGTCCACATAAGCTATAGTTTTGAACATTATTGAGATTTTTGCCTATATTGTATACTCATTTTGAACAGAATAGTGAACAAATTCGCACGCGTCTTTGCTACGCACTATAAAAAGAACAGCTTCCGACCTTCCCCTCGTTCTGTTTCTCCGTCACTGGAGTACGATAATTAGCAATGACCAATTGTAATTTTTTAAGTAGGACGCTGGCTGAGCCTTAACCTTGAATGCAAACTTGTCAATATTCAGGATGATATTCCAGTATTTCATTTTTATTTTCAAGGTGATGCTGTATTTGAATTGGAAGACTGGGTGAGCATGACCACTGATCTAATAAAGCTCTTGCCAATCTTGACCCCCCAAGTGTTATAGTAGAAAGGGGGGGTGCTACTCCCATGGCTCACCCCTGCTGCTATCTACAATTTAGTTTAATGCTGACGGGGCAACCAATTATGGGCATGGAATCCCCAGGGAGAATGATTGCGTAATTGGTCAATGACCTCTTTTTCCAAGGTCGATTTATTTGTTGTTGTTTTGACCAAGTGCATGCTAGGGGCGAATGTTAAGAGTTTCCAGGAATAGGAAACAGTTAGATCACGTGTTTCATTCTCAGCCAATCAGCGAGTCGGTTACATCTCCTTTCTCAGCCAATCAGAGGCTTGCTTACATATTGTTTTCCCCCGTTACATAACAATTCGACCTTGAGATTTCACATATAACGGACATGCATTGTGATTAAATTATCAGAAAGTATTGTGACACAATGGATACAACAGTGAATAATATTGATGAGTTAGAAGCCTTGGCAACAAATATTTACAATGTGAGTACACTTTCATTTCTTTATTTTCCAAAATAAAATCATTTTCCTTGGTCACCCTCCAGTATATCTAAGTCCCCCCTCCCCCACAATATAAAACACCACCATGCTATCTTTATAATCGATAGAAAACATAAAATATGTTCTTTTTACCACAGTAACCTAACCCCTCCCCCACTGTTTTACAACGATAATTCTCGTAATAGAAATAATTTTCTTTTTTGATAAATTTTGGCTTTTCTGTATTGTAATCTTTTCTCTAACTGACATCCGTCGCTCTGTTGTTATTAAGCCGCTCTGGTTTTGACATATGGCTCTCCAGCGCGAGGTTAAAATTAGCTGTCACCCTTTTTTAAAGCACTTCCTGTAAAAGGTTTTCTCAGATCAAAATGGTTTGTTTTTCCCGTCAAATTAAAACGGTTTTTCAGACAATTGCAATTTATTAAGCGCAGGCCTATGCAATCTCTATTTGAAGAAGTGAAACGAGTTATTTTCAAATTAAGGTCTAACAATATATTTAGGACATTGGCGAAAGGGGGGAGGGGGACATGGCTCAATTCTATCGCCATCATTTTAAAATGAAAAATAAAACTGTTTCTTCACGTTAGGGCAGTAAGAGGACCAAAGGTTTCTAAGAAAAAAAGATAGCTTTATTATGTGTACATTTACATCCAAGATTGTAATTTAGGCCTATAAGCTGCTAGGCTAACAATCTTTTTTCTATTTTAAAGACCTATAGACGGGGAAACATTTAAAAAATTTTCTTAGCAAGGTAAAAATAGGGGCATTTCTTGCAAATTTTACCTTTTGCTTTGCTTTTGGCGTAGGGGGGCTTTCTTAGTGATAAATGCTTTTCTATACAAAATTCTGGTTAGGAGCGGGGAGTACTAATTTTCCTTCTTTAAAAAAGGGGGAAATTATTTTCCATACTAACTTTTTTCTTTCTCTTTTTTAAGGCCAATTATGAAGAATGTGTGCCTCTTCCATCTAAGAAAGCAAGAGGTAATAATGCGTCCCCCTGCGAAGGCGACAGTTAAACAATTTAGTCGCTGGCCGAAGCCCTCGAGCGCCGTGCTGACTGTCAAAGTCCAATCCACGCAGGCTGCAATGCAGCCAGGCCGAAAATTAAAGAGCGAGTGGATGGCTGCTTTCCATGGACCTTTAATACCTGCCCCGTCTACACTAGAGCGTGATGTTAACACACCGTCCATCCTCCAGCATGCATACCCGGACCATCTGGCACCCAAGTGCAGCCAGGATTTGCAAATATGAGCATTTTTTACTTCTAGTTATAGAAATATATATATCTATTTCTTCTTCCAATGTTTTTTTAGTCTTTTCTTTTCACTATTTTTCAACACTGTAAAAGTGTATCTCAGAGATATTAAAATATTAACCCCTCGCCCCCAACCATTATTTTAAATTTCTCTGCTCCCCCCTCCCGCAGAGACATCTAAGTATAATGTAATTTTTTTGCTTGCTTGTCAAAAGAAACCGCTCTTTTTTCTAATCTTTGCTATTTTCTCTGTTTCCCCCACTGTTGCTATCTCTTCAATATCTCATAATAATATTTTTAGGTAATTTCTAGTTTACTGCTATCTCTCCACTATGAAACTCAAAATGCTATTTTTCACAATTGAATATTATAGTTTTATGGGAAGGACAGAGATTATCCCATTTATCTATTGCACATATGGATTCTAATTTGTGTAATATTTTTGACAGCTTCCAACCTTACAACTTGGCAAGATTTTAGGGGAGTTAATGGTTTCCCATTTAATTGTATTTTCCTGCTGAACAGTCTTGGAACAGAACAGACGCGCCTTACAATAATTAAGCTAATGAGTCCTAGACAACCTGTAGGGAATTAGAGAGAGAGAAAACGACTTATGGTCTAATATTATTTTTTTTTAGAACATTATGTAAACGGCTGGGAGCCGCGGTGGCGGTCGGGAAGTGCCGGTGGGCCCGAGAAGCGCTGTGGGGAAGCGCCGCGGGAAGCGCTTCGGGAAGTGCCGCGGGAAGCGCTGCGGGCCGGGAAAGTGCCGCGATGGCCGGCTCGGAGGGGGAGCATTAAATAGTGGAAATTGGGAAAGGGGATGGAGTTGTTTGACAAAATCAAATTGTCAATTCTATGTAATGCGTTTTAGATTGTAAATATCTTATATTAAAGTTGGAAATTGGAACCTTCAGAATATCGATAGTTGTGGGGAACAGTGAATTAACCAAATGCTACTATGTGCATACTGCTACTACTACTACTAAGCGCGTTTTTAAATAATATGTAAATAATATTCCAAATTTTAAAAACAGTAGGGGTGATTTGAACACTTTGAAAATAAGCTATTTTTCATTTCTAGGTTGGACCATCGGTCCCATACTCGTCGTCAGCATCATCATCATCATCCTCATCAGTGGTGAAGGAGAGGAAGAACTCGCGTCTAGAGAATTTCATGTCATTCAGGACAATTCACATATCAATGAATGGGATGGTATTGTTAATTCCGATGAAATACCTTTTAATATTAATAATTTTCTAAGTAATTATTTCAATGTAGAACCTAGCACAGTTGAGCAAGGTAATGTTCCTAGTTCAGAGGGGGACTTGCCATTGCTAAGTCCAAATACCATGCTAATTTTAGACGATTTTACCCGGGATTTAACAAGGAATCCTCCTCTAGCCCCCACTGATTACCTACTTCCACTTCAAACAACTGAAGTGGAGCATTCGCATACCCCAAATATCGAATAATGTGGTGGGGGAGGAAGTGTTTGATAATATACAAGAGGGGAGGGGGGTAATGACCAATTGACAACATTTCCAGACTTTGAGCTGTCCAACACAATTTTAAATGCAATAGTTGTCTACACTGCGACTTTTGGGGACCCGTTTAATTCACTTATGGGGGAGAAATTTTGTGTTTGATCCCGTAGAAATTGTACATGACTATATAGATAAAATTCGTGCACTGCTGGAGAACCAAATTCAATTATGGGGGAGGGATTCGATTAAGGTTTCTATTGTTTTTAAAGGTTTTATCAATGGCTTGAGAATCCTTGTGAGTTCCCCGACATTACCACCGTCGAGCACAATGGGCCACAAATGATGGTTCTTTGAAATTGACGGACATATTCCTCTGGCGCTTCACGATTCAGTCAAAGATTTCGTTTTTCTTTTTTTTTTTCCCTGTATCAATCGACCCGTGAGCAGGGACTCATTGAGCCCCTACAATCGATCATTGGTTGAGGATATGGGGATGCACTCGACTCCCCTCTAAGCAAAAACTGATTGCTGATTTGGACCCTAAGGAGAATATCGTTGTTCACCATGTGCTTTTGCACTGGATGGTGAACAATGGCTTCAAGATCACCAAAATACTTAGGTCCTGCAGTTCAATCAGAAACCATATTTGAAAACGTTTATCGACACTTTTGTCGATAAACGCTCTAGGGCAAACTCCAAGTAGAGAAGGAAATGTACAAACTCATTCTAAATTCAGCGTTTGGCAAAATGTGTGAAAGCGTACGTAACAGATCTCGCTGTGACGTTGTGACTGACCCTCTAGAGTGTGCACGAATTATTGCCGATCCCAATTTTACATCGTTCAAGAGCATAGAGGCTGGCATGGTTTTTCTACACAGGCGAAAGCGAAATGTGGTACTGAACAAGAATATAGCAGGAGGTAGTTCAGTACTAGAAATTTCCAAAAAGCTCATGTTGTCGTTTTTTTTACAATGTGTGCAAGGTGCAATGGCCACGGGAGGGGGAGGTTCAAGTTTACTTATGGGGATACAGATTCTCTGCTGTTAAAGGTAAATGGGACCGAAGATTTATTGGGTGATCTAGAAAAGGGGGAACACATCAGCTCGCGGATAGATTTCACCAACTGGAATCCATCCCTCTACCCCAAGTTGGTGAAACGCCAAGCCCCCAACCAACTATTAATGTTAAAATCAGAGACGGGGAGTGATTTGATATCCAGGGGGGTGTTCCCGGGTCCTAAAGTTTATTGCGTTAAAACTCATAGTGGGGATGAAAAGAAGGCGTGTAAAAGGGGTGCCTACACATTTTGTAAAGAGCAATTTCAACATGAGCGTGTACAGAGACTGTGTAGAAAGTAGCCTAGTGCCGAGAGCACAAGTGCTTGTAATTCCCTCTCAACAGTATAGAAATTATATTTGAGAGTGGAAAAAAAAATGCAATGTCATGTATATCTGACAAAGTCTATGTGCTCGAGAATGGTGTGAGTGTCCTGCCTCATGGCCACTACCGTATTTCAGACCGAGTTGAATGCATAGACTATCGCAATCAACTTGGTCTGGATAAATTAAACCTAACCTGACTAACCCAACCACTAACCACCACCACCAACCCGTTGATAAATTAACTAACCACCCAACCCGTTCATAAATTAACTAATCTAACCTCAACTAAACCCAACCACTAACCTGTAGCAGCAGTGACGACAACTATTGTACAGTTTTTTTTTCCATCGCGGACTCCTCCGGTTTGCATGGTGGGTTTTGTTTGTGGTCGGGGGGTTTGGGGTGGTTTGTTTTAGTGGTGCCCCTTTGCTAGGGAGTAGGATCCTTCCCGCGGGCCGCTTTTCGGGGTTGGGGGGTCCCACCGTGGCGGCTTTCGGCCCCCGCGGCT